>RBZT01000745.1:1638-16182 GCA_003693705.1 Polymyxa betae
AAGGTCCCATAACGAGAATTTGCATTCCTGTGTTTATATAAGGAGCACTAAATGCAGTGGCAATAAAGAGATTACTTTTTCCTTATTATTTCTTATTTTGGTTGAATCTCCGATTCAAGCCACAGAGTAGGGTACGAGCTCGATTGGAGTGTTACTTGGTACCGCTACTGTAACAAAAGCAATCATATCAGATAATGACAGCAGTGCTGTTGTACCTCATTGACCCCTTTGGACAACATTTTTATTGCACTTTTCAGTGATAAATAGGCTGACCCGTTTAAGAACCGAGATTTTCGGCAGACATCTGGATTGCTAGTAATCTAAGCTAGAGATCGCTTTGTCGATATTGATAGTTTTCAGGAATGAGTTTATTCGAATCATTACTGAATCCTCTAGATCTGATTTCAGTTTATTGGCGCTGAATCACCACCATTGAATCACAATTCAGTGTCCGGACAGCGACTTGACTCAACAATCAGTTCATCATGAATTGCCTGTGTTCTTTCGTTCTTCTCTTGAAGAATGTCCTGCTTTTATTCCTCACACAAAATTTACCATATCTTCATTTGAACGCGAGCATCAAACTCAGAGTTATAAGTCCATCCAGTTTTATAGTCTTCGTCCTCTTTTTTCCATTCAATCCATTCTTAATCTCATAGTGTCCTCATAGGTGCTGATTTGAGGCATTCTTGGAGCAGTGGTAAGCAATCACATAGAATTGGAAATAATGGCGGTTATTTAGCCGTTTTAAGGGTTTACAGATTCCGATGACAATCGGAGTCGGATAAAGAACGGCCGTCCCTAGGTGTTAGCCTCTCATTCACCAGGTCGAAAACACTCCTGAAAGAAATCCAAACACTTTTCTAAGTCAATCGGTGTTCCAAGTCACCTGAAATAGAAAGCATCGCAAGGACTGCTTGCTGCTGGGCAGATATGTAGCTATGCCTGTAGACGACAGTTCTGATGCGGCTGTTGAAGGCCGATGTTGCCCGTACGCGTGCAGCGGTCACTTCTAATGGCTGACGGGGAGTGGGGGACGGAGGCTTGGGGGCGGCCTTGCTGTCCTTGAGGGCCTCAAGCGCCGCGAGTCCTCGGGCCTTTGTGAGCGCCCAGGTTCCAACCTCCGGGAGTCGCAACACGTTCATTATTTGGGTCTGCTCTTCATCCGTGAACGCGTCCAACGCTCCCTGCATTAACAAACTCCAGGAAGAACGCAAACACCGCTAACAAGACAAGACGTGTCGCCAGCGTGTTCCGCTTCGCCGTAAGTTTCCCGGAAATAGCGGTTGCTATAACACGATTCTCGGCGATCAATTTTACTTAGAATCTCGAATTAGATCGCTGTAGATGGACTCCAGCTTCGAGGGACTAGAGAAGGCAGTGCATTGTCCACCAACAATGCGGCTGTCCAGCTCGTGATAGGGAAACCTGAAAACGTTAACTTTCATAAGTCGTCGGAAAGCACCGAAATACGTCCTGTACAGCGACCAGAACACGACGAACCGCGAAGCAAGCATGGATCACAAGACAGCAGGGTGTGCCGCGGCCTGCTGGAGATCCCAGCTCTTCGCGTAGTCGAAACGCGGTTGGGACTGTTAGTGACGAACCACCAGCCGACGGCACTCACAGGTCCAGGGGGCGCAATCGATCTAGAACTGGTACCTTCAAACTTAAAATGAGAAAGCGCAACAACAACAGTCACCAGTTCTGCGCCACCCCCTCGTGCAGCAAGTCTTTAATTTTGAAATGTGATAGCTACCTTCTACCAACGTTTATGGCGATACTCCATAAACGAGCTGTTGGAGAACAACACCCCAAAATACAGATCTCACTAATACAGCATTTTGCATTTCGATTTTGGAATTTGGTTATTACGGTGCGACGATGTAACGGCTTAAAGTTGATAGGAAACCACAATGTTTGAAACTTGAAATGGAGATAAAATCACACCAGGATTAACCCGCTCATAGCAATGCTCTGGTCCTTACCGGGATGCGAAATCGCCCTGCTTGCTAGTGTCTACGGACCGAGGGCTCGGGCGGGCCTGCGCTCAAACAGCGATGATGTAATAACAGCAATCAGGTAGCTCGCTTTACGCCATCGGGTTTATACTGATTTCGCAGCATCGATGGGAATCCTTCGACATTTATCTTCCACAAATGCATAAAGGTTGCTGAATCTTTTTACAAACCCTTCTACAAAAATGCAGAGTCTACTTTCTTTGTTTGATTTTTGGTGAAGCCCATCTAACGTTTTGCGAGTTTTATCTTCTCTTTCCAGACGATGTTTTTAACGTTTGTCATTAATCAAAGATTCTTGTAAATCTTTGGATTTCCAGACCAAATTCCCCTTGTCTGGTTTCTTTCACACTAATATTGTCTTTGTAAAGTTGGTTTTGGGGTCATTGACTGTGATTAACGAGGGCCGGTCGACGCCGTTTTGTTCAGTCATGCCGGTGTCGGTTTCCAAGTTATTTCTCTCCTGTGCTGCATCGTGACTTTTAGCGTAGGTTAGTTGCAGCCGGATGGTGCTGCTCAGCTGATCTTGAAAAATGCGTCGAAGTTATGGCAGAACACTCTGCCGGAATCGTCTCGTGATGACGGCGGATTTGGATCCTCTGATATCAAGCGCCTGAAACCCTGGCAGGTGAACGCGATTCTGCTTAGGCTATCTGCCACATAATGAAATTCTGTTTTCATTGTTTCGATTGTATCAGTGTTGTAAGAAGGAAATGGTTTTGATTGAGGGTCTTCGAAGACGGTTCTCTGCCAGAATGGATTCGTGGCGACAGCTCTGGATGCGCTTGGATTATTTTTTTTTTAGATCTGACAGCGTGAACCTTACCATCCCCTGGACAGCGACATGAAATGATTTTCCTGGATCTTGATCGGCAACAGTGCTCGCAGTGAGATTATTTAGAGCAGCTGTCATATGCGAGATGCGACCACACTCAAGATATATCTGTCTGTAACCTGCTCGCCTGCTTTACCGATAAGCTGCATCTCTACACGCAGTCTCCGTTCAATTTCTGTAGCCCGAGGTAGTAGGTAGGAAAAAACCATTGGAAGGGTGGGGGTCATAAAGCTTAGTATAAACTTCAAGGAAACAGTTTATAGCTGCTCTGCGGTCTTTTACAATCGGCTTTTACATTGCAGTTTACCCCTTCAAACCGGAAAAAATCAAATTCTCATGATCAAGATTCGTCCTGACACCCAGATTTATTAGGAAAGCGAAATCTGCAGCTAAAAGTTGGTGATATAGATTGTAGGAGATTGGGAGGATTGCGGTGATCTTTGGCCATACCGATGCATGGCAGGTGCACAGCCGGCCCCTCTTCGTCACGGACTGCGCAGATATCTTCGACATTCATCATGCGAAGGTCGATGGCGATCATCATTCTGTGATGGCAGCGGCCGCAGCAGTATTGGCCCAGCCCCAAGACCCCAACCCGGGGCCGCCGACTCCGGGGTCGT
Organism: Polymyxa betae; assembly: GCA_003693705.1. NCBI lineage: Eukaryota > Endomyxa > Phytomyxea > Plasmodiophorida > Plasmodiophoridae > Polymyxa > Polymyxa betae. Next base: position 5,112 of record RBZT01000745.1, read on the forward strand.
CTGGTCCCTGTCCCAGCGACGCATTCGATCACAACCTTACTGACGACCCTTTCCTCGCTGAACTGGTGAGGCTGACTGTTGAACTAACGTTACATCAAACCCCTGTTACATTACATTACGTTACCAAAACTGTTCAACTCGAATTTGCTGAATATTCGGCCAGATCCAGCAGCTGGAAGATTCCGCCGACGTTCCCGACAAGATTAACGCTACTGTAACATCATGCTGTGTTACCATACATGACCAATCATGACTGTATCTGCCAGGAGCTCCTGATGGGAAACGAGGACTCGTGGTGTGGGCCCATCACGTTACCAGGATATATTGGGAATTACGTTACTGGATTGACTGGTAACACCGAGTTTGACGAAAACGAGTTCTTCCTGGATGCGCTGTCGTTTCTATCGGAGCCCATGCTGGTAACAGACTGTATGCTGTTACGCTGTCTCGATGTGCTGACTTCATTACGTTACAGGTGGACTCCGTCGAACCAACTGCAGCGACCATGGAAGACCAACAGCTCTCTTCGGTCTCGAATCAATTTTCTGTATGTAACCGAATCGACTCTTCACATTATGTTTCTTCGCTTTTCAGAGTTTTAGTTTTTTTGGAGTCCAGATTGCCTTCCTATCAGCGCAGATTTTTTCTGTTGATAGAACACGAAATTTTTGGAGACTTAAAATTGTATTTCAGTTTGTCGTTTGCAACAGTTACGCTCAATTTTTTGACTTGTAACTAGTTTGCCAAGTTTTTTCCACTGAGAAACCCTAAGCCCTAACTCGCTGTGACAGCAATCCGATTTGGATTCACCCAGCGAGCCCATTGCTGCGGACGTGTTCGCTGCTCGGTGTCATGCTACGTCAAACGCGCGTCGAAACGACGTAAATTTTACAGCTCGCTGTAACGTGAAGTAACGTTCATTCTCATGATCTTGACAGGACAGCATATTCGATTCTCTGCTCGACCAGCCCAGTCCTTATCCGGAAAAGACTGAGGTAACGTTTTGCGTATTCACAGTAGATCTCTGGTAACATAATCACTTAGTCGGCGCGAAGCCCTGCCAGTGAAGCCAGCAAGCGGGCTCGACGTCGCCGCGCTAAATTCGCCCGAAATCGTTCAAGGGTAACGTGACCAATAACAAGTTCATGTTACAATAGTAATTCGAGATTTCTGTTTCAGACACCTACTTCATCGTTGGGCAACAGCGATTACGTTACTCCATCAGTTCCTTCTCCATCCAGCATCTGCCAGTTGCCTGAGGCCTCCTCTCCCGCACAGGTATCATAATGTAACGTTTCGACTCCATTCTAACTGATGCGTCAGCTTTTACCGCATTCGGACACTGGTGTTCTCACACCGGCGCTACAATCGCAATCGTGTACTTGCCGGTTGCAGAAAGCGTCCACTTCCGCACAGGTATCGTAATGTAACATGTCACGGTCCTGCACGTTACCCATTTGCTGAAGGAAGGACCATACGCAGACTGTGCTCTTCCTACGACACAAGGGCCATTGGAGAGCTTCCAAGTGCCGTGTGTCATTGCACCCACACAGGTAACGTTATGTAACATGACAGATACTCTTGCGTTACCAAATTCTGCAACAGGAGCCATCAACGGGTTTCTTCACGCCAGCGTTACAATCGAGCAGCCTGGCGCAAGCTGCTTCCGTACAGGTATCCGAATGTAACGTGTCGGCCTTTCTTACGTTACCCATCCAGTCTATAATGCAGCAGGGAATTTTGCCGGCGTACGTTACATCAACGTCTCGGTCTCCGTATGCGTCCAGCCCCCCAGACCACCCCTCATCGCTAATGGTAACGACATTGCTGCTTTACGCTACAATCGGTAACGCAAACTCAGGCGGAAAGCGGCGAGTTCTTCGATCTGGAGGAGCGGCACCACTTTGTTCGGCAATGGACGACCAGTGACCAGATCCAGTTGCTGTTACGTATCCGGTCGCAGGCCGAACATCGTCAGTGCAGCGGACTTCGGCACTGTCTCGAACTGCGCAGATTCTTCTTTCGGATTTTGCTGCCGATTTTGTCCTGTTTTGAGCAGCACTTCAACGGTAACCTGGAACAGTTCATGGAGCACTACGGACACAAACTCGATCATGAATATTTCCCCTGTTCGGGGCGCGGCCCTCCCTATCCGGGACATGGGATTCGAATTCCAGAAACCCTAAACCCTAGATCTTCACCGCCACGGCCGCTACCCTTGACTGGCACTACACAGGAGCTGCGCGATTCCCTGCGAAAGCTGTTTTTCATCATTCGAGTGGTCGATCAATGCGCGCTGTCCGCCACGGACTCTCCACACCTTCGCGCGTTTCAAGCGATCGCTTACTGTTTCCGACGGCATTGCCGATCGGATCCGGCGACTTTCCTCCGGCGCTGGGGGCTGCACTTCCCACTGGCCGACTTCCCCGCACTTTATTGCCCGGGTCCGGTCTTGCAGGACAGAACTCCGTGCGGATTTCATCGCCGGCTGAAACTCCTTGAGCTCATGGACTTGCCCGAACAAAGTCCGCAGAATTTGGCGAAAATGTTCCAATTCTTCCGGCATATTGTTGGTGCGGTCTCGCCCGTTTCTTGGAGCCTGTCGTCGTGGTCGTACCAGAACCTGATCCAGATGCGGGCGCTGATTGGCTGTCTGGAGCTGCATTGCGGCAATGACCTCGCGGAGTTCCGACGGCGCTGGCCGGTGTTTAATCCGCGCCGTTTTCTCGTCATTTGCTGTCTGGGATCGGATAATTATCGCTGCGGGTTCTATTCACTCCATCATGGCGCAGATCCCGCTCACGATCGCATTTTCTAATGAAACTGATTCTGTTTATTGCAATTTCACGTCAACTGTTCACGCTGTGGATTGAAAATTTGTATGAAAATGGAGCTTCCGGATTCGGAGGTCCTTGTTAGGCTCAGACGGGCGGAAGCTGTGTGCTCAGGTTTGAAACGTCTCTAGAGGTCTCCAGAGGAGCTCCATGGTTGTGATCATTCTGTCCGAAATGTCCATCATGAGACAAATCACCGATTATCATGTCGTCTGCAATTCCACGCTGTGCAGATTTCTGAGCAAGACTCCCTTCAGCAATGATAACGCTCTGAATGTTGCATTGTTTTTCCGGCGATCCCTCTACAGAGCATTTTCCCTGCAGCCAAATGTATCGCTGAAACAGATGACGTATTGAATGGCTCTATGAAGACTATGATAATCTAGGCTCAACGTTAATATAGAGCGTAGATTATCATTGTCCTCATAGAGCTTATGTCAATTGTTTCAGGGTTAGGGTAAGATCTGATTCTGTGCATAGAGCCGTTGCCTAAAGTTTCACTCAAACGCATTTTCTGGAGAGATTCCGTTGAAAATCTGATTTGAAATACCTCTTTAGCACGTTCTACTCGTAATATCACTGTCCGATATTAAAAAAAAATGAACCGACATCTACACGATCTTGGCCGGTGTTTTCTGCATATCGTTTGCGGATGGTCAAGTCCCAATCAAACGTTATGTCAATATGAGACCTGAGATCAACCATTGGCAAATGGGACAGGTAATTCGAGCCTCACTGATGAGCAAAGTGCTCAATGGGATTTAGACAACAATCCTTACAAAGTATTTAGATAAACGGGTTTATCCTAGAGACATTGAACACCCAGAAGCATAAATTGGCTTTGATTGGTCGTATCGGTTCTGGTTTGTCGGATGCTGGACTGAAAATGGACGGCATCATCAGCTTCAATGAATTAAGCTGCTCGAAATTCACTTGGCGTTCGGACTAGCGATAAAGTTTTGCTTAAGGTCAAGAGGACGTTTTTCTCTATTTTCCGAAGCTGGCCAAGTGTGATCTGAAGCGACCAGAAATCTCTTCGGCATCGAAATATACAAGATTATCAGATGATGCAGATACTTTTCATTGACAAAGTTTGCATTCATCAGCGCATATTGATATTAAGCGTGATTATCCTTCGGTGAAGCTGCTGCAGAAAATCAACAGATTTGATAATAGATACGAATCATCGGGAAACGTGATCCGTTCGCACAGCCTCAGCGGGTGCCGGCTGCATAAACTTGTAAGAATATTTGTTCTGAAATTCTTCATGACGAAAGCATTGAATGACCGTTACAATCTCAATAATTTATTCGGAAATTGTACAGCATCTCATCAACATATTCTGAAGAATTCAGTGTCCATGAGAAAGCTCAGACGATCGCTTCATCGTCTACGACGTTGTTTTTGCCTTTCACGAACCGCCATAGCCCTTTTCATCTCTTCACCGGCAGAAAGTTCGTGTTCTTCCTGGTCGCTCTCGCTTTCAGACTCCGAAGATTCTGAGCCTGATGAATACAACGCCGAATCCTTCATGACCGGCCTCGATCGCTTCTTCGTCGCATTCGCCTTTGCTACGACCATACGCTTCTTGAATTCAGCTTCCGTACGGCGCTTGGCTTCGGCTTGGCGCTGGTCCAGCTCGGCTCGGCGTAAGCGTTGGCGTTCAGCAGCACTGGCCGCGAGCGACGTGGTCGAGCTGACCCGGGCCGGGACCCAGCCTTCAGGCTTGCGATTCTTAAGCACCGTCTGCCATGCGTCGAGTTGGACCTTGCGCTTATCGACGTCTAGGAGGAGGTCACGAGCTTCTTGTAACAGGCAATAAGCCTGGATAGCGAGCGGTTCATGACCAATCTTCGATCTGTCTGGATGGACATGAAGGACCTGAAGAAAGTATTATGACAACAGCAGCAGGATATTCAAACATCAATAAAGCAGATACATTGTATGAAGAGCCAGAAAAAAGAAAGCGAATAGAGTATGATAACAGCTTCATGAAAACCAGAATTGAGTGAAAAATCCTCAGTACAGTATCCTTGCACGTTAACGTACAAGAAACTTGAAGATTTTCGGGAAATTGAGTTTAGGATAAGCGAGTACCATGAAATGGTCGTGAGCAATCTAAAAAAGCAAAAGCCAAATCTAGCGAATTCGAAAACAGATACAAAATCCAAAACAGAAATTGTCATAGATCGTATTCCAGGTAGTGGAATCTCAGAGAAAAACGAAATTTAACTTTCGCAAACTCGACTGAAACTAAAACAGGCCCAGAAGATAGCTGTCGTTAAAACGGCAGATTGATCTTGGGATTGAAGAACGAAGAAGTGAAAAATGGTAGAGGAAATGCAAAACAGAAAAATTGTATAGAAAGAATGTTGAGAGATGAGGCACAATACGAAAGAGATCTCACCCGTGAGCGAAATGCTTTGATAATGGCACGGTCGACGTTCTCTTCGTCGGGAAGCCAGGAGATCTTCCCCAGAGCGTTCAGGCTGGGCTCTGCAAGGCCGAGAATGACGATAGGGTTGTCAGTGGCCGCTACGATATCTTCTGCCACCTGGGTGTCGGTGTCTTTGGCCCCGATCTGATCTTCCTTCTGCCCATCGTTGCTCATTCTCTCTCTATAACCAAAAAAATGCGTCCGAGAAAAAAAGCGTCGAGTCACGCATAAATTGAATTCATTTTAAAACTGCGTCTCATTAGAGTGGCGCACATTTTGTTTCAAGCTGCAAAAGGCACACAAAACAGAACATAATAATAATGCGTGCAGTCTCGCACAATTTTGACCCATGCTAAAATGCACACTAATAATAATGCGAACAGTCTCGCACATGGAGCCGGATTTCTCAATCATAAATTCATAATGGCTTGCCACAGAAGGCCAACCTCTGCAAACTTCTAACCATCGATTTTTTTTGCTAATTTTGCTTGAACAGGAGCCACAATTTGATTAGAAGCTGTCCAAACAAAGCTAGCCGCAAGACAAAAAGTAGACACAGATGCTCAAACTTCATCAGCGTTCGGAGCTTCAGATTCAAGCGAGCTTCGTTATGAGAGAAAAAATGAAATAATATATATTGGATTCTCAGTAGTAAATCGCATGACGAAGAGATATAGTTCTAAGAGGTGAAAGCAACCACAACGAAGTCGCTCACTTCTAGTTCGTGCAGCCAAACATGATGAAATTGTTCGTCATTTGTCTCCAACGGGCTTGAGATAAACACGAAACTATTTCCTTTTAAATCATCGTTTAAAGCGTTCTCTGAGATGGTGATTTCGGTCTCTTTAACCTTGAAATAATTCTCCTGAAAACACTGGTTAAAGAACCTCAAAAAAGGAAGGTAAATTGAAAGTCGAACCTTGTAAAGAAAAACAGCAAGATATCGAAGAGTCAGCTTACATGTAAAGCGTTTGAAAGCAGGAAAGGGCGATTAGGCTTGTCTTGTTTATGCACAGCGGGCGGCAAAGTCTCATCGGCTGCGGCAAAGGCGGTAGCTATCAGCGAGAGAATGAGCAGAGCGAAACGAGCATGACGCGGCGGCATGGTCATAGAAGCGATCCTTCGAGAGTGATCAAAAGACGATGTGACGAACGAACCCTTTGAAAATGTCTGCCACGGCACCCCCTGTGCAATGTTACCCTTGGTTTGCATGATATGGTAACATATATGAGCCATGCCGACATGAGATGCACGGGCTGTCCTCTTATTACAGCCAAGCCAATTCGGCATGACGCATTGAGTCATGACAGGTTAACTGTTAGAGCAGCCCTCTTCAGCGGAGCCCTGTCAAAGCTTCAGACGAGATCTTTATCTTATGTTTTTTTGCTCTCTTTACAGAGAGTTGTGTCGAAGTATTAATACATCGCAAATGCTTTTTGATTGAAATTTGAAAACTTTTCAAAGTAAGGATTCTCACCCTTTGTAATTTTTTTGCATTTTGTTTACGCGGATTAATTGGGTAGATCGATCCACTCATCAATTCCGATTCAGAGCTTCCTGGAACAATCATGTTACTGTATATTTTAAAGTTCATTAGATGATATCCAACGTCGTGCCGGCCCCCAGGCACAGTATCCTGTCGTCACGATGGCTACTGATTCATGTAACGTTATCGCTGATCGGCCTGTGCGATGCAGCCCTGATCGTATGGCACTGCCTGGCAGAAACCGATCGTAACATCCATCCGAATTCAGTGTTGCAGCGGAGCTAACGTTACTGATTACAGTGGTTTACGTTCACCTCCTGAGTCTGGCCTTGGGCACCGTTTATCTATCCTGCATAGCTTACCACTGGACCGCTAACAGTGAGGGTCGGAAACGATACATAACGGTGGTCGATGCTTGCGTTACGGTGGCATCGATGACGATTCTCGCATCGGGATACGGAAAATGGAGGCCGGTAACGTTAACCCTGCATGCGTTACGTGTAACGATTCGCCTGGCAATCGAGCTCGGGTTCCTGTTCGAATTCGTGATTCCTGCGCACATCCCCGATAAACAGTACAAGGAGGCCGCGCTCTTAGGCATCACTTATATCACTCCACGGTAACAGCTTTACGTTACACTGGCGACTGCATCAGCTAACGTGGTGGCAGAATTCTGATCATGTCCTATCCCGGATCGGTTGGCGGTGTTAGTGCGGACGATATTGCGGTAACGAATCCGAAACGTTTCGAACGATGTTGTAACGTGGATTAGGCGTATCTGGACACGTTTCATTCCGGTGTCTATATGGTATATAATCTCTGTCATGGACGGAGATATCCTCGGTCGATTTTCAGAGGCCGTGTTCATGATCATATCCGTATTCAGAGGGGAGCTGCGGCCTCCATCGAACAGATGATGGCCTTCTCGGAATCGGTTCAGTCATGGCTCACGACATCACCACGTAATGTCGTCGTTGTCCACAGGTACACCAAACCCTAGACCGTCCGAAAATTTTATCTTTCATTTCTCTGTCATTATCCCGTTGGATGCAGAATCATTGTAACTGTCAAAAATTGTTTTCAAGATTTGTGTAGAAGTGGAAGTGTTTTTTTGGCTGTGGACCTTACGTTTTGTCGCAAAATTTGTGAAAGAGAGGATTCTCCCTTTGATGATTTTTGAGAGAATTGTTTGCGGAAATTTTGCAATTTTTTCAAAAAAATTGTAAACTATAGCTGCATAGACTCAATAATGTTTCGAATTCCAAGTTTCCGGGGGGTTGAACTTGCCATTGATGCGATATCTGAATCTGCAATCTGTAGTGTCCATAGCACGGGTCGTACTGGCCAGATGGTCGCGGCCTGGATGCTCTATAAGCATCGTCACGCCACGGCTGCCGACGCTGAACGCCTGTACTGCACGAAACGCAGCATGCCGACGCTGGATATCCCGTCGCAATCGCGCTTCTTACGTTACTTTGAAACGTTACTTCGTCACCCATCCCTGCTAACGTTACATACGCCTAGCATCATCCTACACCGCATCCGCATCTCATCAACTGGCTACGCAAAGGCCGCAGTTTTATGTCACCCTGCGACGCCGCATCTTGCGGAAGCGATCGTACAGGCCGCGTCGAGTGAGTTCGAATTCGGCGTCGCTGTTACAGGATTCTTCACAATCAGCCTGATGAGCGCCGATGGCAGTGCCGTGCTCTCGGCGTCGTTTGATGTGCGATTCATGGATAAGAAACGTCTGCTGATAATACCGTCCACGGACTTGGATGGGTTTCAAGAGTCGAGCATGCCGATGTTCGAGGTCCAGATCGAATACGAGACCAGTACGACCTCACCGAAACATTCAAAACAATCACATGTGTAAGGCGTAACGGAAAGTCTATTAAACTTTGCTGCGAAAGGCGTTCATTCTTTCTAATTGCAAAAGCAAAAAAATGCGGCGAGTGAATACTATTAGGGTTTAGGGTTTATCATGGTATTATAGAACGATAACACTCACAGGAGTTTGGCAGCATAAACTGCTGTATCATTACTACCAGCCAAATAAACTGCCCAGCAAGTCCGTTAAGGCCCATATCTAGCCTGACTACAAATTCCAGTGCTGAGAGGCGATCTATTGGGAAGGCTCCGCCCATGGTAGTATGAAATGTGTCAAGAGCTGATTGGAGGCGTTGCTCGCGTAATCATCTAAAGCCGGCGTCTGTGCTGCCCCGTCACGTTTGATCGGCTGAAAGAACCCCGATTATCAGCTCCAGAATGGAGCAGGCTGTTCAGCGATGATCTCTTCGTACCATCGCAGGATTCTTATTCATCAATTGGAGGGGAGATGGAGATTTTGCCAGTTTAATGAACCAAAGCCTTCATCACCCGCGATCGTCGTCGCAGGCGTCGATACGGCGAAGGGCGTCTTCACCATCAGCCGCCCGTGAAGGGCGATCGCGGCCTTTCCGCAATCAGGTCACGGACTTTCGTTCTCCAATGGCATTCTGATCTTGCGATGGCCTTCCTATACTTCCTGCTGTCCTTCGTCTTCTCGCTGTTATTCCGCAAGGCCGCCGCTGATGACGCCGCTGATGACGAAGAGTGCAATTGTGTGGTGCTGCTCTGCAGTGATTGCATCTGCAGGCCAATGTCATGGATCTGCCGATCCTGGAAACGCTTCATCTCGTTGCTCGTCGTCTTCATATCCCTGACACTGTTCTTCACCGTCGGAATGCGAGCCATCATGCACAACGTCTTCGACAATCGTCACTGCTCGTACTACCTCTCGCACGTCCCGAACGGCGGCTCGTTGGCCGAGTTCAAAGCGACGCGCGAAGTCTGGACCAGCTTGACCGGGACCCTGTCGATCGAGGACCAATCCGGACATCGCGTGCAGTCGTTCAACCCCGGAGTCGTCTCCAGCACCAAGATCAAGACGTACTCGCCCAACGGAACCGACACCGAGATCGGGAGGATCCCGTTGGGTCTGCAGACGTTCACGATGCCGTACTGGTACAAGATCCAGTACGACAATGCGACGCTTGGGACGTTTCAAGTGGCGGCGTTGGCGGACTGGGCGGTTACGATACAGGCCGGGAACAAAACGTACGCGATCAGTTATGACTCGGTGAAGAATTTCTTCTTGAAGTTTCACAAGTACCCGATTAAGAGTAATGGAGCTGATATTGGCATCATTATAGAGAATTTGATGAGCGTTCAGCCCACTTATAGGGCATGTTTGTATAAGAATGGAAATGGGGATGAAGATGAGATCAGACAGCAGGTTCTCTTCGCTTTTGTCAATGCAATCAATCAGATTGAATATAATGATTGGGTGGCTGCAAGTGCTGCGAGCAGCTCTTCCAATAGTGATTCGAAGAGTAAGGGCAAGAACAAGCCAAAGAGTAAGAAGAAGCCAAAGTCAAAACGTCATCGGTTTTTTTAATAAAGTCCGATCCTTTACCTAACTATATATTGTGGAAATCTGGTTGAAAGATTATCTACAGCCATACTGTATCGTTAATGGTGAAGCTCAGCGATTCCGCACACCCCGTTTTGTGTTACCACGATCATGTTATGTTTTATAACATTTGAGCCATAATCACCGAGATTGTCACTCTTCTCGCTTCACAACAGAATCGACCCCTATCAGATGGCGATGACCAGCTCAAAGCCATTTGGTAACAAAACCATCGCGCACAAATTGTGAGGACACGAAAAAGTTTCGCAACTTCGAAGTCCAAGGAATCCGACTTCATTCGCCAGAAATTTGGTCGGGCCAGAGATTGTCTTCCTGATACTGAACCTATCGGAGTGCTTGGCAACATTCACTTCTGGGCTCAGTAATGTTACAGACTATCTGGATGAGACGCATGTTACAGTCTCTCCTCTTGACCTCCACGTTACAGACACCACAGTCTGTTTGATCTGTTAGACACAAGATCTATCTCTTAAATATGCATTATAGGAACCCATTATATATAATTCCTATTCTATTCAAGATTACTCAGATCTTCACGATTTCAAAAATCTCTTTGATTGCTCATTTGAATCTAATCTGGATGTAGATTTTAATGTATGAAATGATTATATAACTGTGATGATATGGAACTAACGTTTTAGTCAGATATGTTGGAGCGACCCGCACAGTCTAGGAAGCTTCCAAGGTTGGTGTTTCCACGGTAGCGATTATGTCTAAGAACCTTCCACGCACTTTCTAAGTCCGTCGGAAGAACCCTCGTATTTAACCCCAATAACATAGAGAATAAAGATAATATAGACAACAACAAGTGTTTATCCCAATAGGTTATGGGCCCAGCC
>RBZT01000793.1:0-18464 GCA_003693705.1 Polymyxa betae
CGTCGTTTCTCGATCGCCGCTTTGGCCCTTCTAGGCTCTATGTTGGAAATAAACTTGGCTTGTCCTACGGCTTTTGTGTTCTCTAAGTCGGAACTTGACGACTTCTTCTCAACTGCGGCTCACGTTTGGCACTTCTCAGTGTGAATCCAGCTCCTGCTCCCTGGCAGGGTTGTACCTCTCTCCCGAATGTTCGCTTGTCTTTGCAGCGAAACTCCACGCAGCTATATATAGAGGCAAGTGGGACTCTTAATCTGTTAGACGGGAGAGGGTTTTGAACTGGAATGTGTTTGAAGAAGTGTTGTATTTGATAGCATGCAAGCGGAAGGCAATGCTTCCGGTTGAATTAGCGTGAGTCAACGCTATTGATATCTCGAGATTGATCTAATAGCGCTCATATGCTAACAGTCAAAAACTGGCACCGATGGTTCAATGGTAGAATAGCCGCCTTCCAAGAAGTTGACCCGAGTTCGATTCTCGGTCCGTGCACGCTTTTTTGTCATCTTTCGTTTCAGAATCTGTTATTGCAGCAAAATATCCGCAAATCCTAATAATTTCATCTTTTTCCAATCGTCTGTGTCAAATCAGAATTAACATTTCTCTTAGGAATCAAAATTTGAATGCATAAAATGTGCTCACAATTGCTTTGCTTCATCGAATTTTTCCCGAACAATATTCCTTAAAATTTATCTTGTTGCTTTAGTATTCTCTGAGCATTGGTACTGTATTCAAGCTTGAATAAGGCCAAATCTGTGTTTAAACTGTCGCAAATCGTGGCAAAGGTGCTTCTCGAGCTCTGATCTAAGACGGACCTCAACTCGTTTTATCTGGATCGGTTTCTTCCCTTTGCGGTTCTGTGCAGATTTGAGAGTCCTAGATGATGGAATTAGAGGTTTTCATTTCCACCTATATGACAGCAAATGGAGAAATATTAGCTCGCAGATGTCGTTCATTTTCCAACTATCAGAATGGCAATTACTTAAGGTATGGTGATTCCATATGTGTTTTAGAATGCCTAAAAACCGAATGACGAACGATCAATAAACTCGATATGAGCCTATCGCATATAAAATCATACAATCATCATCGTAAATGTTGACACTTTTTGATTCCGCAGTTAGAATTTGAATACATAGTGATATTGCAGATGTTTTTTTGAAATTTCATCAAGTTGTTCATATGCGTGAGGGGACTCCAGATAAGTGCTGGGCGTTAAGTGTCTTAAAAGTGGGCTGTCACCCGGCACATTCAATATGCCGGCCTCGAGGTCCGCAGCCATCATCGCCTCACCTCATCAATCGGCCACGTTTCGGGCGCCGGTGGTGAATGCATGACCGTCGTCCGGGTCATGCTGGCCGTCATCACCATCTGGGCGGTCATCCGCCACGTGATTTTCGGCAACCAATCGGCGGCTCTTCCCGGCGCCGATGATGCGGCTGCCGACGACGACGACGCGCTGCATTCCGCTCTGCCGGGGGTACAGGCCCCGGCCGATTCGATCACGGGGCGATCCCGGAGCGTGCTATCGCCGTGGTCTCGGTTCGAACGCAACCAGATGCGCCGACACTTGACACAGCGCGCCCTGGTCCGTCACCAGGCCCCGATTCGGGGCCTGTACGACGCCGTGATTCAGGGCGGTGCCGCACTGGCCCGCCTTCTGGATGTGATCCGACAGCATCACGATCTGGAGCACCGCCCGAGTGACGAATGGATCGGGATCGTGGCGGATGCGGCCGTCAGGTTCTGGTACGACGCTGACAACGACGAGCCAGTACGACCTGGGGGATCGCTGGACTTGAACGTGAGCGCCGAGTATAATGGCGAACGGATCGTCGAGCAGGTCCGGGAAGGATCGAGGAGGCTGGCGGCGGCGATCGATGCGCTGTTCACGCTGGTGACGAAATCCGGCCTGCAACTGGATCCGGAGTGCGGTTCGGAGTTGTGCAGGACCCAGATCCGTATTGATATGGTCGAATGTCGGCTTCATGAGCATCCCATCATCAGCGATGTCATGGCCGTACAGATCTTCGACCAAATCGGCGTTGACACGGCTCTGCTGAATTCGTTTCCTGTCTTGCAGATTAGACCTTGATATGTAACATTACCAATCTGTAAACTGTAAATCTGTCACTGTTTTTCTACGTCCACGTACGCGACTTCCCACTCTTTTAAAGCTCTTTCTGAACCCTTTTGACTTGCAGCTACATAACAATTGATGGGTTCTGTAATTTCGCGAGTTTCTGACATCTTTAGAAATAGCTGTAGTCGACCTCGATTTTACACTGCAATCTTCACCGATGCAGAGCAAGGCTTTTTTTGGCACCATCGGAACAATATGCCTCAGACAATCAGTCGATATCCTTCTGGACGAGATTTGTGTTCGTTTCAGGTGGAGAGTCTCGATTCAATACCAGCCGCTGCGAGCCTGCTGCCATGTTGAAGCTGTCTAACATCGACTTTTGTCTGAGCGAGACTATGGCCCAAATGCAATAATAATCAAAGCAATGGATTCTATTCTGCTTCGCGTTTATAAGCATGATCCAGAGACCATCACCAAAAGCAGCTGACTTCTCACCTGTTTTTTTGCATATGATGTAAATTAATCCAGGATTATGTACACAGCATAGAGTGGGAATATCAGAGAGACTTGGATTTATTTGACCAAGCAATCAGAGCATTCACGATATATGCTATAGCGGCAATTCCAATGACGATCACGACTAGTCGAAGAGCGGTTTTGGGCATCGACTGCGAGAATTATGTCAGATTCATAAAGATTATGAAAAGCATTTTGAATAATGGAAAAATTGGCAGAATTCTTCACGGTCTTTGAAAAGTGCCTATTCAAGAAAAAAAGATTCGTCTCAGACCCAGTTTGTGGGATGAATTTTCGGCAACGGGATCACAGCCGGGATGTCTTCAGCCCAGCCTTTCTCTATGAACGAAACAATGTTCTCCAGTTCTTTGTTATAATGGAACATCTGACCGTCACGAAACCTGTCGACGGGGAAACTATGAGTTCAGGAAGAATTTGGTAATGTTAACCGAAAAAGCTTTCCAACGAGCGATGAGTGAATTACAATCAATTGGGGAGCTTACAGAAGAAATGATGGGACCTTTTTTATATGGTACTGCTGTAGGAAATCTATAATAAGCACTAAGTGTATCAGTAGAATGACTGGATTGTTCTGCTACCTTCTGTGGTTTCGATTTCACCAAAACGAATATCGCTTCCAAACGTTGCCTTGACTTCTGCGATAGTCTCGAGCCATTTCGGAACAATGCTTTGACAATCTAAGTTGAAGGTCGAGCACCTGCGAGAATGATGAGAAAGCAACATTATCAAAAATCTGACAGTATACACTTTAACAAGCCAAGTGCCTTGCTTTACCGTCTGTGTGAACGTATGCAGGGACAGACGGACCGGGAGAGCAACTTTCGCGAATTCTATTTCTTCTGAAGACCACAACCAGCGTCAAGCAAGCTACAGGTTAAATCGAAAAATGGCCAAAAATGCGAACTTATCAAAATCATTTTATCTCTAAAAAGCAAAAATTTCAAATCAGAAGCAGCATATATAAGCTGAAATAGAGAGTTTCGAATACTCTCATAAACGCTATTACCTGGTCTGACAACTTCTGGGTCCTGAGAGAGATATTCAGAACGAAGGTTAAAAAGGAGTGATAATTTCGCACCATGGGTTTGTCCTTTTTCAGGATTTCCTTTTCAGCCGGAGTATGCAATTCCAAAATCGGGCTGTCATCAGAAATCTTTAGCATCACAGAGTTTGATAGCCAGGAACTCCGGCGGTTATCTCGAAAGTAGGCAAGCAAGCTAGCGGCAGTTCGCTGCCCCGTGTACGCCCAAACTTTACGATCATGATACCTGGAAGGAGAAGTCAAGGAATTGCGATGGAATTGAGCCCAATTAATGGAAAGCAAAAAAGTTATCAATCTGACGAATCAAACCATGAAAGCTGGTTTCAGAGATCCCAAAACACAGAACAGGAAAAAATAAAAATGTTCGAAAATAAGTGACTAACATTAGAATCGTTGGATACCCCCGGATGCCAAACTCGTTTTCAAGCCCTATGTATTGCAAGCTTAGTAGAAGGCAATCCAACAGTCAATTGAAGCCGACGTTTCTGCTCGACGCAGTTCACTTCGCCGACGTTGATTCCCAATTTTGGGTCAATCTCCTTAGCGAATGTCACCCATTCCGGTTCTAATCGCATACAATGACCACACCAAGGCGCGTAGCTGTCAAATCAATCAACGTATTCGTAAAAATCTTAATAAACTTAAAAATAAAAGAGATATGAATCAATCAATTGGAAAATTTTAAATAGAACAGCACAAGTTACATCGAAACATCCCAAAAACCGAAGCAGATTTAAAAATAAGGTAGAACTTTTCTTCATTGCAGCTTACAACTTAATGACCCAGAAATCATTTCCGGTGATGACCCCAAATGATTTATCGGTCAGTTTAACAGACGACTTCGACCGAGCCACGCGAAACTGCTCTTGTGGCGACAAAGCTGTTCCGGCCTTTTATCAGCGACCCAAAAACAGGAGGTCACAATCAAACCTGCATTGTCGGCAGCAACTGCCACGGCCAGGACAGCCACGACCAGCGTCACCCTGAACATCGCCAACGAAATCAGCCACAACAAAGACACTGAAGAAGGGCTGTATCTAGAAAGGAGGCCACGCAAAGAGAAAAGAGGTCCCGCCGCACCAGTGATCCTTCGTCGTCTCTTCGCTCATCTAAACCCTTCTCAGTGTGGAAGATTCGATTCCACTTGTCGCGAAAACAGCAACAACCGAGAGTCTGCGATAGATTAGGTGACATAGAAATCAAATTTGGACTTGTGTTCTTAGAACTGAAGATGTTTCCATAACACCTAAACGTAGGGCTCCGATCGAGCTCGTGAAAAATTCGAGCTTGCATTCGACGAATCTAGCCTCGAGCCGACCCTGTGATTATGTGTGCTGTTCCTGTACAAAAACAAACTACCTGTTGCTGTAAGAACTACCCGATGTTCTATTGTCAAAGTTTGTGCTGATTTGGGTTTCAAGTTTCCATCGAACTGTAGCAATCTAAAATCGGATCTTTCTGCACTACGAGCTCATAAGCAACTATCATAATCCCCAATATAAATCAGCCATTATGCCAGATACTTTAGACATCTGAAAACCCTAACACTAACCCAGATACACCTCATTATCAGCAAAATCCCATTTTGTATAGGCTGGAAAGCTCGGATGCAATTCGACAAGCTCAAACGTAGACTTTCCGCAATGGGAATGGATAATTGAAAGAGAGACTACAGCACAAAGGCAAGGGTTTAGGGTTTGAAGCCAATCATAAACAAAACTTTTTATAAATGAAACGTACTACACTCGTTAGTTCGAGGATTCAGAGGAGACCGACATCGGAGACGACGACGTCGAATCAGAATCTGTCCAGCTGAAGTCGGGTTCCACAGCCAGCTGAGCGAGCTCGGCAGTGATGGAGCGCGGGCTGCCCAAGCGCGAAGGCGACGAGCATCGCGAGGTTCGCGACGGCAATCTGGACGGCATCTTCGTCTTGGTCAGGATCGGCTGAAGCTTGACGTCGGCGGAGAGCTGGTTGTCAGGGGAGCCGAGCAGGGTCAGGCGTCGGAGCAGATCAGAATTGGAGCGGGAAAGATTCCGGATTTTGACGTACTTGAGAGCGGCGCCTTCGGACGAAACATCGGCGTCCACTGTCATCGAGGCGATGCTGTCGACAGCCTGCAGGCCAGGGAGAGCGACGGCGGCGACGACGAGGACCAGGACGATGGTGCGGACGAGCGACATAATGGAGATGGGCAGAGCCAAGACGACGATGATGCCGACGGGAGCGAGAAGGTCGGGCGACTGAATGTCCTGAGGCCTGACCGCGTCGACAATGCGTGGCCCGGATTGCCGTGGAGGCTGCGCTCGTGCGGCTCGGCTCGCATTCGGTTCTCATCAGTGGGGTGCGGCCTCCCTCGAACGATGTCAGGGTCGAGGCCGAGCACCATCTGGGCTCCCCCATCGATTATGATGGAATTTCTTTGTTAGTATGGAGTCTTTCGGGTGATTTTTTCTGATCAAAGGATGAGTCCTCTCTGCCATCCAACTCTAGTCTTGATTGGACAACATTCGACATAGTATCGGTTTTCAGCGCTGTTTTGATATCGGATCTGCTCTGTGTTTCGGCAGGCCCAGGTACCATTGCAATCTGATATTAGGTTGGACCTTTTGTCGCTCCAATGAATAATATCGTCGTCGAATTTATTTAGACTTCTATCGTTTCATTCAGCGAATCCTGAACCGGATTAAAGCATTGGCTTTAAGAAGAATGTATCAATAAACAGACAAAGCTTTATACAGCGCAGCAACCCCCTTTATATATCTGTAAAAATGGCCGGCTGTAAGAGGAAACTGCGATTGCTGCTGAGTCTGATCTCTATGTATATTGACCTTACGCTTCGGCTGCATTCTACACGAATGATTTTGCTCTTTCATTCGGGATGAATTGAATCAACAGCCTATTGGTATTAGGAGGATCTCTTCAGTTTGTACATAAACAGATATGATTCTGAAAAATGACATCTAAACAGATGAAGGTATGATGAAGGTATAGGGTTTGGTGAGTGCAATACAATTCTTTAGCAGAACAGCAAAGGCAAGATAGATTTTGATTGGACAGCAAAGACAAAGCTGAAAATCAGCGATTACGATTCTGCCTCTCGATCTTGTTGGAGAAAACCAAAGAGTCTGTTTCGAATTATCTTCAGTAGCTCCAAGGTTCCGGCTCCGCAGCTAGCTCAGGCGTCTATTGTTGACGTTGAGATGAGACGGGGGCCGCGTCGCATCTTCAGAGCGACCTCAATGCTGTCCAGTCGCCCCATGGCGCACTCGCGTTCCTGCTCATCTTTACTGCCGACCGGGCGTATTGGCCCAGGTGAACTCGATATAATACAGACTCGCCCTTTTTTCATTCCAAAAGCGTTCACATCGTTTATCAAAAAACGTACTGCCTCCGTCTCTGCACCAGTTTTACATATGTACATGGTCGATGAGAGCATTATAACCGCCAGTTTTGGACGGTACGGAAATCGTGGATCTCCTGCTGCCTGGTATTCTATCTCGGATCACAACATTACCAGCGAATTTGAAATCGAAATTCAGTCCTCCCTCTCTATAACGACACAGGCTGGGTTTTCTTTATATTCACAATGTGTCGATATAAAAGTATGAGGGGTTCCTAACGGGTTTTGGACCATTTGTAATTATTAACTCGCAGCAGTTTATTGGAATCGTTTTTTAAGGTTGATATCTCGATTAGATACAAAGTATAACTTTACAAACTTCAAGAAGTTCATCTGGCTGTTCTTGGTGAATATCACGAAAAGTGCCTAGCACATTTAAATGCGCTTCGATTTAAGTTTAACGTCAGTTTGCTCACTTGATTTTCGTACTTCCGAAGTCTCTTACAATGCCAGAAAGTCGAGCGGCAGACTTGATAACCCAATCTTTCAGAAACCTATTATACGACTCTAGTTTTTTCTCTGTAATGTTATCATGGTATAATCGGCAAATCAGCTGTCTCTCGGCTATCCAGAACGACTCTCTCTTTCTCGAAAGGAGAATGGACCACGTGATAAAGGGGTCTGAGCGCCAGAGGCAATACTAACCCTAGGCAATGGTGGAAAATCAAGTTTGTAATGATAAGGATCGAGATGAGATTCAAAAGAGCCCCATAAGAATCTCATCAGACAGATATGGGCTGCGCCGCCATCTGACAGGCATGGGCCGCCCAACAGACATGGGCCGCGCCGCCATGTCGTTGATGTCGTTGTAGAGAATCCATAGAACAATATCAGTTCAATGTAACATTATCTGGCTTCTATGAAGATGTCGTTATAAGGAGTATCGTTATAGAGAGGGAGGACTGTAGAGCGCCCTGTCTATTACAACGCACTGGACCAGTTTTCTGAGCTAGGGTTTGCTTTCGTGTCATTTATTATCTATGATGTGAGGAATGACTCAGTACGCAGCACTCTATCCAGGGTTCCGATTCAAGGATATTGTAAAACGAGACAGCCCGATCTTGGGAGTTGACACAATAATCAAGTTTGAATCATGATGCCAGGAAACCTGAGTCAGGTCGTCCTTTGAGTTTTGATCATTGGTAGCAACGAAAGGGGGCCATTCTTAGGCCAATTGTCAATGAAAGTGCGCCCCAAGGAGATTAGGCCGGTTTTAGGCCGTATGCCAATTTTAGACCTCTCCCAGTCCCAGAGATCCCCAGTCTGGCATCCGCCTTAGAAGGTCGAATGAAGGGTCAAGTCGCGCACTATTTTCGGCAACAGTGTCCCGAAATCTGTCTCGATGACCCGAAGGCCGAATCAAATCTCAAATCTCCCACCGCCTGCCACATCCATGAACGTCCAAGTCCTGATTTTGCTGGCGGCGACCGTACTGGTCCTGGGAGCGGCCTCCTCCGATTGTACGGGGTTTGAACAGGTCGTGGGGGCGGCCTCTTCTCACGATTCGACGTTCAATTTAGAAGACCTTCATCCTGATCTTCAGCTTAAGATCGTGCAGCGAGTCCGATCGGCCACGGACTTGGGCCATCTCGTTCTTGAATGCCGACGCTTCATGCCGTCGGGCTGCGAGGGCGTCGTACAGGCCCTGTTCGAATCGCCGACGACCCCAACCTCCCAGATCCCCAAACTGATCCGGATTCTGGTCGTACTGGCCCGACGCAAACCCGAATCCCGGGAGCTCGTCCGTAATGTTCGTCCGCAGCTGGTGATGGGCCTGTACCATCAGATCATGTGGAATAGCGATTGGAATACGGAGAGGAAATCGGAACTGTTACGGAGTTTGATCTCCGAATTGGGCCTCTCTGTACTGAACAATGAGACATCGCTGTATCAGGACTCGAACGCGCGTCGTCGTGAGTTTCTGCAACTTCCGGATTTGATTGAATCATTCCGAGGCAGTCGATCCCCGAGGATATTGAGAATAGTTTGATGACCTGGGCTGAGGATAATCTGCGTCAGCTGGAGTATCGCTGCCTATGTGAGAATCCTCATTCTAACCTCACTGATGACCATATCGGAGCTCTTTGCGCCCTTCGTCAGAGCTACCCGCCTCCTTATTCCTACGTCTATGCGGACTTTAACGGGGCAATTTGTCACCTTCTATACAATGACGATATCCCCAGACATTCACATCCGCTATGCGATCCGCAGGTCCTATTGGCTCTCCGCCAGTACGGACTCGTGTTTGGCTTGCGTTTCTTCATGTCCAATGTGTAAGTCTCGCCCGAGTCCATGGCGGATATCGTCCCTCTGTTGCAGATCAGTTCGCCTTCTGAGGTCCTGTTAACAGCGCCTTTTCTGGTTCAGGGCGGTGATATTGGATGTAAGAAAGCCCTGGCTCTGTTATCGATTCCGTTCGTGCAGCGTGGCATTGTTGATTCCTTCACTTATGTCGGGCGGCAAGTCACCGACCTGATATTGATCGCACCTGAAGAGTTCTTGGATGATCTGATCCAGCTTCCCTTCATGTCCGTGGTTGTCAATTGCGACCAGATCGTGAATTTTTTCTCGGGCGATCAATCAACGATGTTGGATTGTGCTGTTGCCAGCCATAATTTCGATATGGCTCGGGCTCTGTTGCAAATTCCCACGATCTCTCTATACGTGGAATCAGATCGCAGTCACGTCATCAAGCGTGTTTTTGAGGGTCTTTTATGCCGTCGATCCGATGCGGATGTTGTTGAATTTCTGGAAAGTCCGGAATTTGTTACTCTGATACTCCGCGACATTCCATCCCTTATTACAATTCTGACATCATTCTTGAAAAGTCAATATGTAGAGCAGTTCCGTGCTCTCATACAATATTCGTTCTATATCAATATCCCGCTTGAACACAAAATGGAACTCGTTGAAGTCGCCAGATATCATAATAACCTTATTTATGAGATATTACGGATAACCACATCTGTTACATTGTCCGAATACACTCAAACATTATGACGTTTCTTTGTGTTTACATCAAGTTCAGCTTTTTGATTCATAGATCAATAGTAATATTTAACACTATCAATTTGCAGCACGGGTTTGGCAATGAATAAATTGGAACATTGTTTAATGAGATTCTTAAAACCGCAATGATCGCGTGATTGAGAATTGTTCCCTGGACATTTGTTATTCTTCCAAACGCTGTGAGAACAATTTCTGAAAGCAACGAATAAACCCATCCTCGTCACTATGACAGTGCTTCCGTGAAATGTCAAAAGTGGATCAGCCACAGAGTAATGAAGATGTTCTAAACGAGGCTGAGTATTCGGCAACCGTATGACCAACCGACTGCTGAGCTACTGTATATGAAGAATATTTTTTCAGCTTTGTCCTTCTATCGGACTGCTTACAGAGATCGCGGTCACATACATCGAAGTCACCATCGATGCGTCGTTGTTTTGGAGCTGCTAGTGGATTATTACCAGCCAATGCTGTTTGATCGGCCTTGCTCGCGTGGATTCTTTCCAAGCTCACGGTCATCGTCGCTTTCGGCCTGGGAGACCACCTTTCTTGATACTAATCTTCGCTGATCATATTTCCACATCATGCACATAACAGGAGTCTGATTGATGTTTTCTTATTCCCATGGTGACCTAACGCCACCTATGAAAATGGGATTACGAACCCCTATTTGACTACTCAGCAATATGCCGGTGAGGTTCTGTCCTAATAGATGATGTTCGGGCATTATAGCAGAGCACGGAATGATATAGAAGCTCATATGAGAGGATCTACACCTGCAATTCGACTAGTGGAGATCGAAATTTTTCCGGGATCTGCAAAGGAATCGACATTCTACCAGAGACATAAGGTGTATACCAATAAGCATTTGATTGATCTGAGTCTAACACTTAGAGTCCACATGATGACATGCTCATCAGAATCGTCCATGTTACCTTGTTATAGCTCATTGATGTAATGTTACCTTTTATGTCTGAATGTATCGCTCTGTGTCTCGCCTCACTTGCGATCAATGTTTGCCTATTGGGACTGACAACAGCAGAGAGTAACGAAACCACTCCGTGTTGCTCGTCATATCAGCAGCCAAACAGAATTCAGAATGAGTCCGTAATTACAGGCAGCTGGCGATATCAAACACCAGAGGTCACCTACAACCTGTTCCTGTTCTTCGGAAACCATCCGCTTTGGTAGTAAATTCTGCTCGTGATTTCGTGAAAGTGATTTGGATGCGAAGGTGCGTCTGAGTGAATAACATCATCATTGGAGTGCTTCATAGTCAGATCTCAGCAGTAGTTCTGCAGCCTGGCTGTGTTGAGACTCTGAGACCAGATCTCCTGCTATTCTATCTCGGATCACCACATTACCAGCGAGTTTGAAATCGAAATTCAAATTTGAGCATCCGTAGTGTATTTGTATAAAAGCTCGTTTCGGGTTTTCTTTCGTCCTCAAGATTCTCAAAAGCTTTATGATATTTTAATGTAGGTCGTTTATACTGAGTTGGTACTTACCGTATTGAGTTCGTGATATATGCTTCATATCATTTCCATAAAGACCACAAACACTTGGCATATTTCTTCGTGTCGATCATTCTTTGTATAGTATCCAGATTGGCAAACGTTCGATCTGTCCGGTTTCGAGATCTAAATGAAAACTGAACCCTATAACCGCTGTCATTCCATTTCATGATGTTTAATTCCTCAGTATCATCAATCCTATATGCCCTTTCTTCTAAAGTTACCCATCGTAGATTATCGACATTATTGTTTGCTTTATTTCTATCGATATGGTCTACTGCTGGGTGGTTATGAGGGTTATCGATAAAAGTCTGGGGGACTAATCTATGAACTTTCTTTGTGTATCGTATTTTTGTATAAAACCACAAACTGATAGCTATTACTATCTAGATGCGGTTTCAGTTCCTCTTTATACTATGTAGAGCTCCATTCAAAGCAATATAATAGTCGGGGAACTGGCTAAGACGATTCAAAAAAACCATTGTAAGATGGGTTAGGGTTAGGGTTTAGGGTGACTGGAGTAGGGGAATGTGTGGGAGAGATGAGCCACGCAGTCAGGGATTCGTCATTCGCTCTTTAGTGATGGAGTCGTCAAAGTCGGGAGGGTCTCTCCTGGAGAAGATCGATGCGCTCAACCAACGCCTCGCCGATGCCGAGGATAAGCTGAAGAACGCAGAGGAGAGTGGTGATAGAGAAGCCCCAGCGTCCCGTTACCCGCTATCCACCACATGGAACAGGCAGAACAGAATGAGCCCGAAAGCTCGCTGCGATGACTCTGGTCGCGTCCATAAATAATCGTCGCAGCAATTTGGAAAGACAGAAACCAGGTAAAATTCGCTAGTTCTAAAGCAGTTCGATTTTTGCACTTTTGTATTTTCTTACAACAAACATGAATTTTGTGCTCAGAAGATCGCAGATTCAACAATCTGATGCCTTTTTTGTAGTTTAGGCGAGTGGATTTCGCTTGGTTCATCTCTCCTCCAGCAGCCTTTTGTTTTTTCATGATACAGCTTCTTCAGATCATTGGTCTGATAATTGTCTGGAGCGGAGCCCGTTAATTATCAATAGATGGAACTTTATTCAAAGATGTCGTGACACAACAGTCGATCATGGAGGAGATCGTGACACGACTGGCGATTTCAGTGCAGCCCTATGAAAGATGAGTGACAGATACGTCTTGCCGACCACAAGCGTCCTCCACCTTCTGATATGACCGTTATTTATTCCCAAAACGTTAATTTAGCTAATTCACTCTAATTCCATACTGCTCAGGATTAATTACTTCTAAAAAAACTATTGTTATTCTTTGCTCCTAACAAAACAATATATTCAAAAAATTTCGAAATTTCTGGCAAATATCTCGCATTAAACAAGATTCATCGCAAATCGACATTGTCGCGCAATTGTGAACACTGTTCTTTGCAAGATCGTTACTTGTAGAAATTCACTGGACCAATTACTGGACCAATCCATATAGGGGAATCGCTCCCCCTGACCCGCTATAACTTCACCATTTCCAAACCTTAGGGCCCGTTTGGATGCCACTGAAATTCAAACCCGGTTTTCCGCAAACTAGTTTTTCCTAACGATAAAAACGATAAAATCGGTTTGCGCAAATACGGTTGTACGTAGGTTATGTCGCACCAACTCATCATGAGCTCCTCTGATGATGACGAATATGATTCTCTTCAGCGAAGAACTCCAGCTGCGGCATGCCACGTTGGAGAGTGGAATGTCCAAACTTATTGTGTCAATTAGCCATATCGAGCATCGGGGCTTCAAGGAGCCGAATGGGTGATAGAATTAATGAGTGGTAACCCAGTTAGTATATACGAGGCCCTTCGCATGAGTACATCCATCTTTAACAAGCTCAAGCGTGAGCTCGTGATATCGGGTTTGCAGTGAACATGCAAATATGATGTCGATGAAATGATCGCAAAGTTTCTCTTTATTGTGTCCCACATCTCAAAAAACAGGGATGCTCAAGAGCGTTTCCAAAGAAGCGGAGAAGCTATCGGTAGGATTGTCAATTTTTGGTTATCTAAATGGCCAATAAATTCCTGTTAGAACCTGTCAAACAGAGACTGTCGCGTGCCACTGGACGTGTGGCATGATCGTAGTTACGTTACGTTTATGTTACTAAATTAGTCATGTATTGTGTCCCCAACCACGTCATGTACTCATGGCAGTAGAATTGCTTGTACAACCCTACGCTGTTTACGTTACCAAGCTGCCGTATTTCTACAATTCCCATATTTATCAATATTTGCAACAGGGTACTCCATCGGGTTACTGATGCGATTTGCTCACTGGCCAAAAAAATATAAGATTGCCGAGGGAAGACGAATTATCGCCAGTGATTCGAGATTACCGGAAATTCTTCCCTTTTTAAAAAACTGCCGGATGGCCCTGGATGGGACTCACATTCCAGTGTTTGTTTCCATCCAGTCAAGCACAGCCTTATAGGAATAGAAAGGGATTCTTGAGTCAGAACGTCCTGGCTGCTTGCTCTTTTGATTTATTGTTCACCTATGATGCGACCAGGTGATGGATATAATGGTTTCGCTTCCTCCCATTCTTAACGAGCGTGACTATCATGTGTCCATCTTCATCTATGAAAGGTCTAATCGTTACACCATAATTATTTTTTATGCTTCACTATTTATTGATGTAATAAAGACCTTTATATTTTTATAATTCTTGGAATCCTAATTAATCAGCATTTGGTTTAGTGTCCAAATGAAGTCATCTACAGCAGGATCGTCCATGGTACCGTATTGTTAGACCTTATTCATGTAATGTTACCTTCCATGTCAGATTGCATCGCTCTGTGTCTCGCCTCTCTGGCGATCAATTCATGCCTGTTGGGACTGACAACGGCATAGAGTAACGAAAACGCAGCGATTGTATCGTTAAGCTCCATTGTCGATCATGTGCGAACGTCGATCCGTCCATCTACGGTCCAGGAGCAATCTGTCACACTGTTCAAGTATTAAACACCCAACCATATATCATCCGTATAAATTCCACGGACAAGTATCCCAGATGGTCCGGAGCTTACGCTGTCGCAGACTTTCAGCAGATCGCTCTAACATTGGAGACGGCAACGGGTGATATCATTGCCACTAGCGCAGATACCGACTGCGCGACTCTCGACCCGGATTTGCCACCAGCTGCGGAAATTCAGCTCGCTGAAGATTACTTTTAAATTTTCTGCGAGGGCTTAATCTGCTCCGTAACGTTCAACATTTAGTCTACTATGAGCCGTTATGTTCACCCGGCTGTTATCCGTACATGTTGGATGACGGCACCTGTGACGTGGAATGTAACACATCACGATGTAACATAGACGAGCGGGACTGCGTTCGTAACGCATCGTCACAGCTGAAAGTCGTTGCTGTTTTGATCCCGATTGCGTTCTGGGTCTGCTGTATCGGCTGTCTCATAGCGTGCTGTCGCAGACGATATCGACATTGGCGGGCGAAAAACCCTAACCCTAACACGCAACCGGCCGCGACATTTTCAACAGTCCAAGTTCCTCTATACAACAATGCAGCGCAACCGCCACCTTATGTTCCTGGGCAAGTATTACCGCCGCCACCACCGCTGCGACAACCTGCGCATTGGTTGGGATAGCCGGAGCCAGTACGGAGCCGCCGCTCTGTTGCCACCGTCAACTTTCGCAATCTGGAATATATTTCAGATCATTCGCAATGCAGAATTCCCCATGAAACAATAATGAGGAAAAATGCGGTGATGGACGATCTCCTGGGCTAGTATTCCTGTTTGGGCCTCGGGCTACTGATTGCGTGAGGTGATCCTACAACAATAAGGAATGAGCGGAATAAAACCTAGCGTGTTGTATTGATATTCGAATGAATCGAAGAACAAAGAACAGGAAAGATGGCAACAGAGTGAGACTGGCTGCGGCTATGGTGAAAAACGGACAGCGGGACTGTACGCCTGAACGACGAACTGCCCGCAGGGCGGCCTTCGTCTGCTGCTGCTTGCTCTTTGGGGACGAATCGTGTCGAGGAATGATGTCGCAACTAGGTGGCGAGCTCAATATCAATGGGTAGACTGTGTATCTGATTTTATGACACACCTCTATAACCGTAAGAAGGCTGTCTACAGTAGAGCAGCGAATCCGGCACCCAGACAAAAACAACAGATTTCGTAGTGCCAGATGATACATTTCTCTATAGATGTAGACCTAAGTCGTAATAGAGAGGGAATCGATAAATTCTCGTGATTGCAGTCAGATCTAGAGTTGAATTGTGATAAAAAAAGTTGAGGTGACAAATCCTGCTGCCAAATTGAAATCCACAAGAAATGGACGGATCATACAAAGTCGACATTCAGTATATGATCGAAAAATTCAGAACAGAACTGAATATTCTGATCACAATGTCACGGAGCTGAAATTGCTGGTAGAAAGACGAACGGCATCAAAGCTGTGAACTAATGAGCAGCCAAAGGGCGATCACCAGAGCTCACACAGTGCTGTCGTCTCCATCGATACTGGCGTTCGGCGCCCTCTCAGTCATCGCGATCGCCGATTCTGATCCCTTCCTGCTCGACATCGCCCCCTCCCTCCCTTCATCATTAACAATGAAAACATTTCGAATGATTAGAGAGAAGGGAGCGCAGCCCTTCGTTGAAATCGGCGCAACCCTTCATTGAAGGCTCTCCCTCAGAAACGATCAGAAAATTTTCGACTTTGTTAATCCTTAAAAAAGGGTTTTTACTCTAACGAGCTTTTATGTTCGCAGATACAGTCTTGTCATAAAAGTCGGAAAATTCCAAAATCGCATCATGGTATTAGATCGAAAAAAGTCACCCGGGATGCAACAGGGCCAAGACATTTGAAGAAGAGCTTTCACGAACGATTTCGGCCTGGACGCTTCTGGGTGCTCCGATCTAATGTTCAATGGAATCTATGCTGTAATGGGAGCTACTCTCAGTAATCGGTATTGATTAGTGGAAGGTCGTCTCTCTCATTCAGATCCAGAGCCCCATCAAGGGCTATTGTCATTGTCGATTCGCACTCTGTGACGACCCGCCTCAGATCATCTTCAACAATGACGACGTACTGGTCCTTCCCTTCCCATTGGCTACGAACCTGCCGTCATGGAGCCCCATCGGCTAGCATTGATCATAGCCACCATGGCTGTCATTGTGGCGGCGGATATTGAAAGGCGTCAATTAGCGCGGATTTCGAGCTGTTATCGGAAGAAGGGCTGTACAGGACGCCGCATGTATAAAGCTCTGCCATGCAGCAGCGATCATCTGGTCGTAATCAAGACCGTGGCGCCCGATGATGACGACGAAGTCAACTTCCTGCAGAATTTCGCCGCCGAACCATACCGCGGCCTTCCTCGCCTATTCGACCTCGTCGAAACCAAACGGCATCTGCACGTCGTCATGCAATATTTCGATGGTAATTTGAACAAAACTTTTATAAAGTTTACCTTGTTTCTGATGACTTTTATGACTCTATTATTGAAAAATGGAAAATCATGGTAATGTTACAACTAGAGTTTCATTCAAATTTTCCGAAATATTCAGATTCGGGTTTTGGAGATCTTTCAATAAAAAAATGGATTCAATTTGAATTGTGCGATTTCGCCTTTGATTGAGTGCGGCAATTTTGTGGCCAGGACGGTATCTGGATGAGCTGGCGATCGTGCTGGACCATTCGAAGCCATTGATCTGGCAGGAAGAGCGCATCATGCACGTCCTGTTCAAGGTCATCGCTATCGTGAACCACGTCCATGACGCCGGCTATATCTTCATGGACCTACAGCCCAGGAACAGTACGACCCATCTCGCTCTCTCCTGACAGACCTGCTACTTACCCTGGCTACAAAGTCATGTTCGACATCAATCTTCTCAACGTCATGATCATCAACTTCGACGGATTGAAGATGGACAGCCTCGATAGGAACTCGATCAAGAAGCTGGAAAGGTCAATATGTTGAAAAAAATGCAAACTTTTAACAAATTTTGCATGAACTTTTTTCATCTGAAAACACGCTCAAAGTTCCACAAAACTGTGACCTTGTTACGATTCAAGTTTTCACTTTAAAAAATTTGATTTCACAAACTTTTGGAAAATTTCTCATTCTTTTGTATGGTTTGCCGGACTTTTGTTTGCCCCTGAAATTTGCCATTCAGCGTGTATAAGTGGACGGAGGATTACTTATCGACCGAGGTCCTTGAACAGCACCGAGTCGGATATGCCAACGATATCTATTCGATCGGACGATGTGCTCAATTTCTGGTGCAACCGCATCAGCAGCCGCGGGATCTGCGTCGTCTTTACACATTGATCGGTTTGGCGACGCATCCGGAGCCGAAACAGCGCCCGACCGCCGCCCAGCTGCTACGGCATCCGGTGTTCACCCCGGAACGCTCCTGGTTCAGTATTCCGGATCGGGATGACCCGACATCGCTCGAATGGCTCGCACAGATCGTGGATCTCCGAGGCCGAAATCGCGCCTATTCGAAATCGTTCACATTGCCGGAGAATGACGATCATCATAGCCGGCAACATATCCAATGGCCTATGGATTATGTGGCCGAATTTCTCGACGATTTATCCTGTGAATGTTGCGGTCTATAAGCGCACTTGCATGCTCTGTATAAGACACGGATTCAGATATTGAATAAAAACCAGAAAAATCGAATTTATTTCCATTGGTTTGTTGGATATATCTCTGATTTTATTGAATAAGAGGGGATATGGAGCTGCAGGAACTTGTAGAGCTGAATCAAACTGGACAATGTTTTACCTATTAGATACTCATGATAGAGTTTACTGCAGATTGAGCAGGACATTGTCCAGTAGGTCCAGGACAGTAATTCTTTTGAAATTGATAATGA
>RBZT01000680.1:0-53206 GCA_003693705.1 Polymyxa betae
CACACACGAATTACAGCTCGTTATCAACTCTGATTTATTCCAGCTCGAATCCCAGGACCCAAATCCAGCTCGGTCCGTACGGATGCCGTACGGACCTCTCGGGGGTCGAGCCTATTAATATTAAGGTACGTCGTCATAC
The DNA here is from genome assembly GCA_003693705.1 of Polymyxa betae. Classification (NCBI taxonomy): domain Eukaryota; phylum Endomyxa; class Phytomyxea; order Plasmodiophorida; family Plasmodiophoridae; genus Polymyxa; species Polymyxa betae. The sequence goes on from RBZT01000680.1 coordinate 140, forward strand.
TTCCATCAGGTTCGCATCTTTGTTATGCATCAGATTTATGCTTCCGTCATCAGGAGCCATTGCGTGCGCAGTTCGTCAAACTGCGTACGCTGTTTTTGGGAATTCAGAGTTGTATATTATTATTTTAATAAACCTGATACAGCCCAATTGAAAAGAATCTACCAAACCGGGAATTATCGGTAAAATTTATTACGATTGTGTGGTTAAGGCGGAGGCTAAATTCGCCATCGGGAGGGAGGGAATAAGGATCCTGTCCCCTCAATTCGCCAAAGATCTAGCTTCTGGACCTCCCTTTGATTCGCGAGTTTGGTATTTCGACTCCAAATCTCTTTCAATGTCTTGGCTTGGGTAGGCAACGGGTGAATCGATGTTGAAGTTTCGACTCGTTTGAAGAATGATTCAAGATAGAGGCGCCGAGGTCGGGTGATCACCCCAAGGCCCGAGGCTTGCGCCAACCTGCTGAGGTGTTAACACACTGGTGCTGTTTGAAGGGTACAGTGTCTCTAGTCCTTGAACCACTGGGATCCCAGTTGGCTCTTGGGCTCCACAACCGCCACGCGGCAGCCGCACTTCTCTTGACTGTACCATCAGCACAGCTCACGCAACGCGGCATTTGGCTGTGGCTTTAAAACAAAAATTAAACAACTGTGTGAGACTCGAACCTAGACCCTGACCGTAACATCCTCATCTTGAATCTCTTGGTCTATGATGGAACCTTTGAATCTTCATCCTTTTACCCATAATCTCGATACTTGCCGATTTCGTTCCTTCATTGCCAGATCCCAATTAAGACCCTGGCGATAACAGTAAAGTCTAAGTCTTCGATATTATATCCAGTAATAATTTTTGTTAGATTCCCATATGGTTCTCCGCTTGGGGAAGAGGGATATTCCACCATCAGTTATGAGTCTTCATTTGAGGAAGTGTTGAGTGAAGACCCCTCTGCCAATGATTTTGAAAACGACTGCAGGAAAAAGCCAAAGTCGCAATGATTGCTGTTCAGTTCAGGCTGAAAAACATTTCAGCTTCCCAATTGATTAGGAAAATACTGCCGACAAAACAACATTGCGATCAGCAATTTAATATTTAATTTCAGGTTCAGGTGCGTCTTTTTCCACATCTATGTACTGATCGTGCTGATCGAACAGGATATTTTTGCAGAATAATTCACGCTCGAATAATTCGTGCCATACGCTTAACACCCACCGTTTCATATCGAAAGGCAGCTCGGCCCTTTCCTTCGTTGTTCCGGATTCGGCTGTGCCATAAAATGAGGAAACGATTCTTTAGAAGCTCAAGAGCCAGTTCGACTCTGATCCATGAACGTCACTATAATGATTCTCCAGGGGGTCTTGGGTGTCATATTTACTGTGTCATGCAACGCTGGAGCAGCTGGTTCCTGCATCAGAGACCATCACCTTACCAGCAGCAATATTAGCGGCAACAAATTGGCCAAATTTCGAGCGGTTATAAACACCTTCGTCGTTTTTGGATCTGAGGCGTAACGCATATTCTCTAGTGCGATTTTCAACGACAATCTGGGCATTAATTGCTGGGAATTCCTTCTTACAATACCAAACTCAACGTCCGTAGTCTTGATATCTCGAATATTGATCCATCCACCTGTAGCAGGTTCTTTCGCTCCGTTGCTAACTTGGGTCAGAAACCAGCTATGAACAAATAGAAGTGGTATGGTAATGAAAAGAAAACCGGTCTAAAACTGAACTGCAACGCCAGTGGATGGCCGACATCAATACCCAGGCTGCGCTAACGAAACTGCGAACGCCGTTACTGCCCCTGAGACCCCAAACCCGACAGCCGCTCCGCCACGGGTCGGAGGGCGCGGGCGTAGCCTTTTGGGGTCGCGCTACACCCCCTTCTTTAAAAGGTGCCTTTGGTGCGTAGGGTTTTCTTCATTCTCGCCCCTCGTCGGGGTCGTCCGGCGGTCACTGCTCGTCTGTCGTCCCAATCCAGTCGGTCGCAGTGGGGGGAAATAGGCAATCCACTTTAAAGACGCAACCTGTAGTTATTGTTGGTGAGGAAATTGACAGCGCGCCCGGAAACCGACGCTATTGACTCGAGCTTGCGGGTCCGTCGTGTGAGATCCGGTTCGCTGCTTGAGCCGGAGCGCGGGCAGCCTCCAGACCCATACCAACTGTTCCTCGCAGAACTCGACCTCGTTCCGGTTGGCCTTATACGTTGTGGCGTTCCGGGTCATCATCTCCTTGTCCATCGAGAATTCTAGTTCTTGCGTCTAGCTACAATTCGAAGTGGGCCGAGCAGTTGTGGGCTACGCCCCGCATACAAAAATGTGCGCTGTATCATCCAATCAGTTTTGGTCCTTTAACGCGAAACTTGTATTTCAGCGTTCCGCTCAGCTCCCTACATCTGATCCAATATTTCTTAATTATGTATGTTTAATTTCAGATAAGTCGAATGAGATATGTCTCTCTTTGACTGTGGCAGATTTCGAATGTACGATTTGGCTGTACTTCCCATTCGACGATGTCACAATGTTGATCGTCTTCTCCATTGTCGGACAGAGAACAATCGAGTTATGGACAAACTCCGTCCGTTGTAGATTTTACAAGCCAAGACATGATCATTCCCCTCGGACGAGACACAGCAAATCAGGAAAGAATAGATTTCCGAAGAGAAAGGTTTATTCAATTTGACCTATTCGCATTCAAAACCGGACTTGATTCTTCTTTGTAAATTTGCGCTACTTCCAGCTCAGGGAGAATCCATTTTGGCTCCTGAAATTTCTTTAATCGAATGAAATATTTTAGCAAATTATAGAATACACAGAGAAATGATCAAGTAATCCTCCTCAACTGACATTAAAGTCCGGAAAAGTTTTTGCATGAAAGCGATGTCTTCTACCAGTCTGGAGGATATTATTCAGTAAGTTATGAGAAGCTTCCGCAGGGGCAATCGTGTCCAAATGAGTAGGATCCCGATAACAAACTGCCCATTAACGATCGATTTTCTGTTACATAAAATTTTATGTTTCTTCAGATGTCACCGGAACTATCCAGGTTCTCGCTGCTGGTCATTGCTGTCAAAGCCATCCACTCCGAGTTGACGCCGAGGCAGCTTTGACCATCTCGTCCGTGTCTGACTATATGGTAACGCCAGTTCGCTTTCATTCTTGTTCTTATGGCATCAATTCCACAGGCGATCTTATTCCGTTATTCGATTTTTTGTCATATAGTTTTTTAAATTTCTCGAAAAGTGACGGTCCATCGACGTGCATCGGCGCGCGACGTATTTTTGGAAACGTTTTTGAAAACGAAATAGTGAGAACAAAATTGTCAGCAATAGAGCACACTTTCTTGTATGCGTGGCGCAGCCCCACTGCTCGGCGCACTGCGATTTTTAGCTAGACGCCTAGTTCTTGAGCCTTCTTTGAACGGTACTGGGCCGAATCGCGCTACCCATGAACTTCCTTGTGCTCATTCATCAGCTCGCTAGGCGGAAGGATGAGTTCCTGCGGCATCCGAGGGTCGCGTCCACGTTCCAGAATTATGGCGTCACGGCTAAAAGCTAGGGCTCCGATCGGTAGTATCGGTTACCGAAACACGAAGTTGTAAAAAACGGAACGGCAGCAACTTTTTCTGTTCAATTTTCTAAATCACGCAGGCCGATCATTAATGCGTTGAGCGTCTCTGATTTCATGGAGTGTCTGCGAAGCCCGACCACATCTGGACCACAGTTAAATATCTTTCAACCGACGCTGATGATCCAGGAATGGAAAGAATGTCCTTGTCAACTTTGCTGAGGTTCGAAAACTGTTTCGAATTGGGTTTCCAGAATACCATGGGATCGTCTGCTGGATATTCACAGCGCAAGCTCAGATACTTATCCACTTCATCCATTACCTGTGCTCTGCTACAGAATGGGCGACTATAAGGTTCGGTAATTTTCAGTACCCGGTCGGATAGCTCCCTAGTACCGGTATCCGATACGACCAATGATACTCGCGTAGTATCCGACCGAGTCGGAGCCCTAGCTAAAGCAGGATGAACGCAAGAATGGTACACTATGGAGATGCAGTCGGTCAGTTCGTTCGTGTCGGTCTGGTTTTCGTTGCTCATGACATCGAGTCCGTGCGGGCGTTCCAACGTAGCATTGCCTTTCGGGAGATAGGCCATGGTCGTAACGAGCTTGAAGCCGAGAGTCCCCGCCATTAATTGGAACAGCCGAGAGCGGTAAGACTGTGCTCGATCAGATGTAATTTGGATAGGAAATTAATCTTGACAAAAGTGCGTTTGTAATATTTGTCGCAGATTTGAATTTTACTGGTATACAGCGTTCAGACCTGGGCAGACGCAAATAACAGTCAGGATGTACGTGAAGTTTCGGACGAGCGTGCGATTCAGCGGCCCGTAGTGATCGACGTGTATGCAGGACCAGGCGGGAAATACTTTAGGACTCCTCAAAACAAACTGTCTGTTCGGTCAGGTTTCCGGATCTTCGCTTGCTGACAAACCAAACAGCTGCTTACGAACCGGGTGGCATCATCTACCATCGATAGCCAGTTGGCAAATTTCGACAAAATCTGGGCCGCTCGCTCTTGACCGAAATGTGCTGCAGGCTTTTGTGAGTGCGCAAGCTGCAAAAACGCGAGACTCATTCCCCTAAGGACACGATCTGAGATACCGGATTCGTTTCCCGTCTTGAAAGACCTCTGGGGGGCTCACAAACGTCTTATCTTCCTGTTGCAGCCGCTTCTACTCCGTAATGTCCACAGTGTCGGGCGATTGCTCTTGTCCTATACCGTAGAATCTCTAATAGGTAACTAAACCTTTCATGAATAATAATTTCTCATACATAGTTTATAAACTCACTGAGATTGAGTGGAATATCTGAGCAGAATTCCAGAAGCCAAAGAAGCCATTATTTGAACATCAAAGAATTTTTGATGACCAAGTCGAGCATGACAGAGATTGATTTCGTCATGGCGGGCAGGGACGCCACCTGGAAATGAGTGACTGTGTTGACGTCGCCACGAATCATTGACTTTTTTTCATTCCATTGCCCTCGACCTCAAGTGCAATGGTTTCACCATTAGCTCTGACCATTAAAAAAACGATTGGCACAAAACTCCATTATCGCACCATTATTGACAGCTTGCTTCAAAGAATATATGTTTTTGTAGCCAAGACTTGGAGCAGACAGAACACATACAAATTCTCGTCGTGAACTGGAAGGGTAAATCAAAGCGCGAACAGGAAGATCGCCCATCACTTCACTAGGTGCTTGCTTGTTATCAGCTTTAACTACTGCCAGGTACTTTGACACAAACTGCATCGAACATTCAAAATAAGCATTGTCGGAATCACTGACAGGTATATTGATCGAGCTGTCAGATGAGGAAACCTTAACTGCTGTGTGGTGTGGCTGTCTCAAACAGTTTTAAATTTGCATTTTTGATGTGAGGATGGAGTTCCGTATGTTCCTTCCAACATTTATCTTCCATATGGCCGCGTCGGCGATAATATTAAAGTCTGATTCCGCATGTTGTAAACGGCTCTGTAACGTGACAAAGGTTAAGTTTTGAACAGATGGAAGGACTGCGATATTCTCAATGATTTATGACGTGCAATTAATAATCCACCAACGGCCGGGCTGCGCCCTCCCAGATTCTTTCGCAGTTTCTAATCCCTTATACAGCTCTACTTATTTTATTTGTTTATCTGTTTTCCAAAAAATTTGTTTATCTGTTTTCAAGAGAATGCGCCAACACCCTTTTCTATCTCTCTATTTTTCTCTCTTGTTCTCTAACTCTCTCATTCTGGTGTTCTCTTATCTTCTGTTTGGCCTACTTGTCTAGGGACTTAGTGCAATAACGTGTTAAAATAATCTATTGAAGAAGAACCAGATGGGGCAGACATTGAATAACGCCAGATTCGGAAGAAAGTGCGGAATGAAGACCTGCTGTCGATTGCAGCACTTGAAAGCCATTTTTCTTTGTAAAACAAGCAGAGGGAAAACAGGGAGAGAAAGAGTTCCAGTCAATACATAAGAAATTTGATATTTGCTTTTTACAAGAGTATAAGTAATGCCAATTGGAATATTACCATAAACGTAATCATTTCGACATGAATGAAAGTGATATTCAACAAAAATTCATCGTCCAAAAGTCACCGGTTCTGAAAAGTACCACTATCAAATGAGGATATAGTGCCGCAAATACCTGTAATGATGTCGCCTGCTTGCAGGCAAAACCGAATCGTCAATTTGAAGCAAATGCTGGGGAAGGGCAATTACTGGGCAAGGGTGCTCTAAACTGATACAATCTGGTCTTTGGTCACCAACCCAAAGGACTTTAAGCAGAATGTGGGGTTCAATCAAGCTTCTGAGCAAATCTGAATCGAAACCCGGGTTAGTCCATTCTCCAGGAGGCTGGTGCCGAAAATACAGCTGGCGAAATATAATCTCGCAATGTCAAAAAAATCACCCAGATCGGCACAACGGACGGATCCGAGCACAGAACGTGGGCAGGTAGAATTTCTTCTGTTCAAATCAATTCACATAAACGGCGCCAATATGGTACTAGCATGACCTTGATGATCGACAGTTGCTCTGTCATGAATTTCAAGCCGACAGTCATTACCTTCACTCTGACTCAACAAACGATGTCGGGCGTTAGAAGACTCTTGATCGCTTGAACCTATCAACAGTCGACAACTTACATTTTGCTTTTTGGGAGCTTTTTGAAAATGTGGATAGCGGTACGGAGTCTCGATGGTCTTGTTCTGAGCCAAACGATGCGACTGGACTGAATCGAAGGAAGGGAGATGATCTCCAATGACTGCGGTTAGACGATTTTGGATTTCAACCATATCGCGCAAAATGTCATCAAGAACGTTAAGATCAACCTCGCCTCGACCGGCATGGTCAGCAACTGCACTGGATTCGCATATAGATCTGCATTCCTCTAATGATAGCGTTAATTGAAAAGAAGTGCAGACAGTGAAAAAGGACAGTACCTCCAGAGTCTTTTGTAGCACTCTAAACTTTTCATTATATTGAGCCCCACATGAATCATCCTCGCCTGAAACGCCAGCGTCTTCTGTGTTACTGTAATTCCGGCTAATAAGACTAGGGTACTTTCAGCCGGGGTCTAAACGTTGTTTTCAAGATTTTAAGCCTTGAGAATCTTTCTTTACAGACTAAGCGAAAAGAGCTAAGGAACCTAATTCGAGTATGATTTACTAATCCCGATTGGTATACGTGGTATTTAATACCATCTACGGAGTTGGGAGTCAAATTTTGCGCTCCATACTAATTTTCCTTACATAGTATTATATACCATCTAAGACCTGAATTTTTAACGGTTGTTGCCCTAACTTCTTGTGATTAATTTTTGAGATAGATTCGCGGTCTTTTGACCAATGCTCCTAAACTTGTCTGAATTTTGCAATCACCGTACAAAAGTGCGAGATTTTTCGTTGTTTCTGTCTACTATACCGGGTAACGTAACGTAAATGTAACGTAATACATCTCCGGTTCAATTATGACTAGAAGTAGTGATATATTACTGTGTACCAATCGATCTTTACGTCGTTGTTTGACATTGTTTGCCGTCGGTCTAGCACTCAATTGACTCGAATATGGCGACTCTGGATGATTATTTTTCTGTTGACGATGACTCTTGTTCTGAAGACGAGTTCGATGTTTCTGATGAGTTAGATTGGCAATATATGACTGCAGCTCAGCTCACGAACTTTTATTTCACAGACCGTCCAGTTGACGGCGAGCTACTCACGGCAGCAGTTGGCGAAATTAAGAAGGTTTGCGTTAATGCCAAACGAATCATTTCTCCCATCTCTAGAGGCTTGATAACACTGAGCGATTGTGCGAACTATTTCTTGGCCAGCATTTGCCCATTAGTCTTTGAAGCAGCTGAATAAGGATCTGATGCGGAAGATCCGGTGCTTGGAACTGACCAGATTTGTTTTATTCGCACCTTAGCGGCCCTATCAGTATACAAATGCACGCCTTCAAATCTGTTCGACGCCAGCAACAGCAAATTTTTCCCAGTCGCCAGTCAACTGGACTATGCAGTCTTCAAGAAAGTTATCAAATCCCTGAAGCAGAAACGCACTGATGTATCTGAGTCATTGCATTGGGTTGTTCAATTCGGCGCTGACGAACTTATACGAAGAGCGGAGCGCTCTTTTACTCAGGCGTCGTGCCGCGTTGCCCTCAGTCCACGTCAGACCATTTTGTCGCTGGATGATGACCAGTACCGGCTTCGATTTGTGCTTTCTGAACAAATGGGCTTTGTGAGAATCAACAATCCCAAGAAAGCATTCGGCATTGTGTCCACGAATGCAGTTTCTCTGGTTAGCTCCATGGTTCTGGGAAAGCGTCTGATCGGAAAAGCAGAAAGTTTCGATATCGTCGTTCGAATCATCTTGATGTGGATGCAGGGCGTTGATATTTCGGAGCACGTTCGAACTTCTGACGATTTGATCTGCCTGGATAGAGGATATTTCGGCACTTCTTTGATCGCATTCTTGATGAAATGTGGGTTTGCCCCCATTGGGACTCATAAGCGTGTTAACTCTTACCCATTCACTTTCGGCGACGCCAGGAACCGTAACATCCGGCGATTGATTGAAGAGGTGGGCTGCAAAAGCATTTATGTGGCGAAGAAAAAGTTCCACGATCGACATCTATTCCCCTTTTCATACCGATCGGGAAAGGGCCGTGTGGCTTCATTGATTTGTTCCAATCCGCGCCTAGGTTGGGGTTGGCGGGTGCTTAAAACATTGCTGACCTTATAACAGACGTGTAGATCTATCGGAACAAACCCGCCATGATGACAGCACCAGATTTGCATCCCCTTATTCGTAATACAGGGAGGTTTCGAATGGCATGCTGTTCGAGCAGGATCTTCTCTTGTGACTTCAACAGTCGCCTATGAAGAACTCTGTCATTATAGATCTCAAGCACAGCCTGAAGAGCAAATCACATTTTCTGCAATTGGAATGCAAGCGTTCCAGGAAGACACCTCAGCAATTGGAGACGTTTCTTCCCTGTGAACCAAATCTGCAGCAGAATTGAAGCAGATGCTGCGTGAGCGATCGATGCAGCTATCCGTTTATATGGAGGCATTGATTGAGCGCCTGCTGAACGCCCCACTTCGTCCGGTAAACGTAATCACACGCCTGATGAAAAAATGGTTCATGAAGCGGACCAACAATTCGTTCCTAAAGCTGGGAGGTGCCAATGAGATCTACATTCTTCGAGCCATTCCAGCATTTTTCGCCCTGTTTGGAGAAGGATTCAATTTGTCGGGGTTTCCTGTGCAAAAAGGCCTTTTAAAGTTGAATAGGCATAATTCGCCGTCGTTCTTGGCCACCTCCATTGATGGCTGTGCAGTCTTCAAGAATTCGAATGATGAGGGCCAGCGTCTGAATTCGTGTCAATCATTGAATTCAAAACAGCGACGACTGCTTCCACTCAGGCAGAGGCCAATGCGAGAATGTCATCGGCCTAGTCTCTAGAACAGAATCCCAACCGACGTCTGTTCCGAACTCAGATAGGAACCAACTTGATTCAGCTCCTTGTCTGGACGCCTCAGTACAGGGCTCAAGTTTTGCATCACGTAGCGACCACTGGAGTTCCATGCTGTCTCTTCGTGGTAGCCATCTTGTCCACCATCGTTTATGCGGTGTTTGTCGAGTTCGCTGACGATCTTTGTTGGTTTATGAAGAGTATTTGAAGCGAGAACTGTACTCAGCTTTGACGCAATTCCACAGCTCTCCAAACGCTTATTTACCTGCATCGAGCGACTTTGGTCACGCCGTTGATTTAGACACTCCTCTGATTTGGAAGAACATGGCTAAGGCTTTCGTAAGGGATGGGCTTCGCCCACCGGCCTCTGATGTTGTGCCATATTGTGTCTCAAATTGGAATCATTGTAAAGGCGGCCAGGACGTCTGCTCAAGAATCTTAAAGAATGTCAAAGTGGATTTCCGGAAACTCACCCCGAAAGGATTCATTTGGATCCGGTTCATATTGACCGCGCTGTTGAATGATCATATGCTGCTACGAATGTTGGAGATTGAGCCCGACCTTGATAGGTTTGACTCATACAAGGCTCTTAAGCAAGCTTTGAACCATCGGAGATCGTTCTTTCACTTCTTACGGGACTTCTTCGATGCCTGGCGGCCTGACTTGACATTTGTACGCAGGCGTTCCGATGTAGCATTGTTTACACAGCAGCAGGATCTTGATGAAAACAACAATGGAACAGAGAGCCAACCTATGCCAAAACCTCCCTAAAGGAACCGTTTGTAATGGCTGCAGTCCGCCGAAGGTATGCGGCGTCGATTATCCAGCGACCCACACCATCGTGGCTCGAGACAGAAACGCTGTTTTGTTTTGTGCCAAGAAACCACAACTGTTTTCTGCAAAGCATGCGATGTTAACGTATGTGGAAACCCTGCCTTTGGATTGCGAAAGTCCTGCTGGGACAAGCTCCATACCCGTCAGAATCTGGAAGCAGTGGAGAAAGAGAAGCTTCCAGGCAACAAGGGACGTCGGGGACGATCAAATCCCATACAATTGTAGATGGTATATAATAACATAGAATGGTCCTGGCAACGGGGTTCTCCTATAACAAACGCGATCGACAAAAGTGAGTTTTTTTCTACGAAAAATCACCGAAAAGCAATTTTTTTCTTGTTGGGGTTGCTTGCTATATGTGCACAGGTTTTTTTAGGTATCCGGACGAGAGAGCGAACCACAAGTTAGGCGAACGAGGAACAGATACCGCTATTGACGGCCACGAAGGTAATATATGACAAGACACCCCATTGAAATTTCTGCCGCTAGGTCCGTGGCGCAGTCCGGACCCCAGCAGCCACGAGGTAGGGAGACCAAGCTCTCCCGACCTCTGGACTCTCACTCTTCTATCTCGCGTGCATTTGCATCATCACCATGCCTGTTACCCGGACCTCCAAGGCTAAAGCCCTTGTCTCCTCCAAGGCGCAAGCCTCCAGCCCTAACAGCATGGGGGATGCCTCCTGGGAGGCATCGGACTACAACGATTCCTCCTCCCCTTCACAATCACAAACCGCAGCCAGCAACCACTCCTCCAGCTCCGAGAGTGCTAATGAATCCACCAGCAGCGATCCACCTCCTCCTTCATCCTACAACTCCCCCGCTCCGCCGTTCTCTGTTACCGACATTCAAGCCATCATCGATAAGAACAACGCGCGAATGGAGCAAAATTTTCTGAAGAGAAAAAAAGCCAACCGGGAGGCGGCGTAGAAAAGAGAACGCACCCTCCTTGGTGAGGTTGAAGCTCTGAAGAGAGAGCTTTCATCTAACTAGAAGACCAACCCTAATTATGGTGAGGCCTTCCTGGCTGTCAAGACTGAGGTTCGAGAATCCTAGACGGAAAGTTCGTTGATTACGCGACCCTTATGCCCTCCAACGATTCATCGAAAGAAGACCTGCACACCGTCGTAATCCAAGGCGGCGATCAGCGCGTCCTCAAATCCGCCAACAGCCGCCGAGACGTCCCCAACCCCCTTGCGTGGTCCGAAGTCCATCAAACAGTCATCTACACCCTCGCCAAGAATAATGCCCCCCCGCTCGTACATCATCGCGATGCTACACCATTCATTGATTGTCCAAACACGAGCCATGTCCTACCCATGGCGCGCCGTTTCAGAATACTATCAGCGTAAGCGTCGCAATGCTGAGTGTTCTCCAGGGAAATGCGCGATCCTCCTGGAGTATAACATGGAAGACGAATAGCGATTGAAGCTCAACCCCCGACTTGCCCATCGCCCCGAATCTGCTGGATCCGATCCAAAGCGCCGCCGGACGGATGTCAAGAACCGACTTCACGCTGGCTATGACGACGAAGGGCGTGAGCGATGCAAGGATCACGTCATGAAAAATTGCGAATTCGGCAACCGATGCCGCTGGAGCCATAAACCGCTCTCCAAGAAGGCTTCTGAAGCCAAGTCTTCTACTAAGCCCTCCAATTCCAACTATTACTTGACTATAACCACGGTAGATGCGCATACCATTTTAACAAAAAACTTTTCCAGTTGCAGACCTATAGCGATAGATCAGAACCCTAGTCTAGTGAGCGAAGATACTAGCAAAACGAGCCCATACGACGACCCAGAAGCCGTCTTGCGATTCTCCCTACGATCAGATCGGGTTCTACTGATGGAACAAGGACTCGAAGTCCAACCATGTCTCAACCACAGCCGCTGGATTCTAGAGCTCCAGCAGCACCCAAAGCAGCAACCAGCCTCCCGGTGTTGCAACAGTATCACAGAAGGAGCAGATATCCGATACACTGGCCCGACCAATCGAACAAGAGGATGGGATTCACCGGAAAAGCATGACGATTCACGGCAAAGATTCTTCGCGACATTAACGTAAAGAGCACATGTAGGGGCACTTCGTCGGCCCCTTCATGCGTGACTAAATTCCCTTTCCTCACTTCATGACCTGTCCAGTCTATACCGAAGCCAACCGCCTGGGTATTCGATTAGATGCGACAAAGAGGCAAAGCCCTTCGACCTGCCAGACATATATAGGATTCCAATTCGACACCGAGACGATGAGAGTCTCCATCCCTCCAAAGAAATTAGCTAAGGCAAAGGCAAAGATTTCTGAGTTCCTGCTGGCCAACAAGGCAACGATCACCCAATACCAGCTGCTAATTGGCACCCTAAACTACCTCGCCCAGATCATGCCGGCAGGCCGGACCTTCCTCTTCCACCTGCGCCAACAGGTCCGATCCTACACTATCAGGTTCTGCACCCAGCCAGTTCCCGCTTACGTCAAAGAGGATTTGCGGACATGGCTCAAGTTCATTGACTCCTGGAACGCATCATATGAGATTATTCCAGAATGCGAGAAGAATGCCTCTGATATAGGAGTATTCACCGATGCTTCAGATTGGGGAATGGGTGGCTGGAATGCCCAGACCCGAGAATGGTTTCAAGAACCATGGCCAACCACCCACCAACAAGAAAGCATCGGAGCGAGAGAGCTCCGAGCGGTCCTCGAAGCCCTCACACTTTGGGCCATGATTGGCAGGGCGCCACTGAAATTATCGACACCGATAATGAAGGCAATGTCCATGCAATGACCAACCGCCGCTCCCGAACAGACCCCGTCATCAACGACATTCTGAAGTCGATATTTTATGACGAGTTATCACACAGATGTCGCATCAAGCTCGTGCACATTGCAGGCACTACCAACACCATTGTTGATGCACTATCACGTAACAGACACTGCACAGAGACCCTGAAAGGGAAACGCGTTCAGCGGGCTGAGAGGTTCTGCAGAGGAGAAGCCCCTTAAACGCAAATCAATAAAAACGCAGAATATATGAGCAGGGCACTAATGAAACATAACATGAAGCGAAGAAGTCCCCCACGGACCTAGAATCGGAAGAGACACGAGAGAGGGAGACCAGACCCATCACACTGCTACCATGAGTATAAAGAAGAGAACGCTTCCTTTCCACCTATCCAAGGAAGGGGCCAAGGCCCTAAAGAAGGCGAAGTCTATCCAGATCCGAGACACCGAGCGTGATCCAAACTACAGGAAGGACAAGTCCCTCAAGACGAACGAACTATCAAAGAGAGGTGAACAGTACCTGAAGGTCCTCAGGGATCGTAATGTCCTGGGAGACTCTGTCCTAGCCCACGAGAACCCAGGATTGGTGGAAGAGGCCAGACGAGAATTGGCTCAATCTCTCGCAACCAATTCCCTGAATGCATACATTTCCGCATGGAAGAATTTTACCAAATGGTGCGAACTTTACGGTGTTGACTACGTTAAGCCGTCGGAATCCGACCTCGTTCTGTATGTCTTCGACCAAGGCCGAAAACCCAAGGATCAGGGAGGCTTGAGATATCCAACACTGAAGAACTACCTAATGGCATCAGCCACTCTCTGACCGCTGGATCAAAGCCCCTCAATTTGTTGGAAGAGATGCCATTACTAGAGGCAATGATGCGCCGACTCCACATCTTACACGGAGCCCAACAAGCCGACACGCGACGTCCTATTTTTCTATGGATGCTAATTAAGATGAAGAGATCCGGCATCATCAGGACCACCCTCGATATGACAATGCTATCGATCGCGCTACTTGGACGCGAAGGACAGTACCGACTCGGGGAGATCACTGCCGACAACCACTCTTCCTCCACACACCCGACGCTCGGACAATGGACATACACACTCAGCGAAGTGACCGCGTCCCTTACCCTCCTCGAAGGTAAGACCAACACATGGCAACTGGCCATCAAAGTCATCCATCCCATTGAAGACACCGAAGCCTGTGCCGCAAAGGCCCTTCAGAACCTGATTATCGAACGAGCCAACTGCAAGGCTACCGACCCACTATTCTCGGACGCACAGAACCGACCCATCACGCGAAAGGCGTTCACCACATGGCTAAACAAAGCATTGAAGAGTATCGGAATCTCAGACGGACGATACAAGGGCCACAGCCTACGAATCGGTGGAGCCACAGAACTTAGTGAAATGAAGGTCGCTGACCACGTAATCCAAGCGATGGGCAGATGGCGCTCATCATGCTATACCCGCTACCGTCGAACAGACACAACCCAGATTCTGCAGACAATTAAAGCAACCTACCGCAGGACGGAATGCAACTGACAATAAAGGATTTCGGCAATGAACAGAACATTAATGAGCCGACTCAGTTTCGAACAGAATCCAGTTTATGATGAGAAACCAATCATAGAGACAGAGCAGACATAAAGGCAGTCGAGTAGAAACAGCTGAGCCAACGAGCGGGCGGGCAGAAAGGCCATGAAGGTTGGAGGGGAAAGGGCTGAGAAGATTCTCGAAACGAACGAGACCTTCGGCCCTTCCGGCCTTTCCACCCAACCGAAATGAGACATCAATTTTAGGTATCCGGACGAGAGAGCGAACCACAAGTTATGAGAACGAGGAACAGATACCGTTATTGACGGCCACGAAGGTAATATATGACAAGAGACCCCTATAAAATTTCTGCGGCTAGGTCCGTGGCGCAGTCCGGACCCCAGCCGCCACGAGGTAGGGAGACCAAGCTCTCCCGACCTCTAGACTCTCACTCTTCTATCTCGCGTGCATTTGCCCCGTAGCCAACCAAGCCTAACCAAAAGGAATTGAATACCGATAAGCCGAATAATAATAAAAACAACCGGGGAAAGGGCTGAGAAGATTCTCGAAACGAACGAGGTCTTCGGCCCTTCCGGCCTTTCCACCCAACCGAAGTGAGACATCAATTACTATAATTTTTGTACCTAAAAAACACCTTGTGGCTAATGATTTGCTTTCAAAGTCGTACATGGTATACCGTGGACTCTCTTATAATTTATAGGGTCGGTGGAGGGGTTTCGTATTAATTATAAGCGAGTATCAATTATATCTGCGTGACATTGATACAGTAATTGCGAGAACTGCGGGGCGGTTCTTGACCCGGGTCAACGCTGCCAGAAATTGGAAGAATATCAGTCCCTTCCTCTCTCGCGATTGCTGCGCTGTGTCACCCGTGCTTGCTACATTTACAGAGCTCTCGTTGGCAGTTATGGATCGCTGTGATGTTTGTTCAGACAACGCTAGCGGGAATCATCGGTTAGTGGACTTGCTTTGCCAAAAATTGTCAGGATAACAGGTTTTCAGCTGTCCGGCTTGTGATCGACCCGTCCATCCGTTCTGTGGTGAACCATACGCAGCCGATGAAGAAGGATTTGACCAACGCATTTGGTGCTCGAAGTCTGGGAAGTGCATGCTTTCAAATCAACAGCAGCCAGAATCTGATTGGAAATTGCCCACTGATTCGGAGTTATCGTCGGATAAATCGTCCGATAGTTCATCCGATGAAAATCGTATCGTTGTCGTTAATGCGGATGTCATCTGGAAGTCCAAATCCAAATTATCCCATGAGCAACGATCCCAAATTTGGAAGAAGCATCAGGAAGCACCTGAAATGACACAGCTTAAGCTTGCTGAATGGGCGAAAGATGAGTTCCAGCTGGAAAAACTCACACAAGCCACGATTTCTACAATTTTAAAGGATTTTAGGAACTCTTCCTCGGGTGGCGGGAATTTGACGAATGAACAGGTCCACCAGATCTGGACGAAAAGCAAGCAGAGCAAAATGAGCCAGAAAGACTTAGCAGATTGGGCAAAGAAGAAGTTCAATCTCCAGAACGCACCTTGTCAGGCGACGATATCTAACATCGTCAACAACAAACGTGCCATCTCTGACGCTTTGGATGATAAGACTCGCAATATCAAGCGAAAACGTGTCGTGAAATCCCCTGAGCTCGACAACATCTTGGTTGAATGGATTCTTCAACGCCAAGAAAACCGAGTGATCTTAACTTGACAACTGATCCAGAGGAAGGCTCACGAATTTGCTGATCTGTTGAAGTTGCCAGAGGACCAGCGCCCTAATTTCTCCGATGGTTGGATTGAGAAATGTTTGAACCGTCATGGTCTCAAGACCATGTTCTTTCCGGTGAAAGCGGTTCTGCCGACACAGCAGCTATCGAAGTAGCTTTACCTGATCTTCAGAACGCAATCAAACAAATATCATCCTCAGGACGTCTTCAACATGGATGAGACCGGACTCTTCTACTGTCTAGCGCCTGACCGGACAATTGCGACCAGACAGCTTGAGGGTATGAAGAAGGACAAAACCCGTATCAATATTGCTCTGTGTGTCAATGCGGACGGCACGGAAAATTAGAACTTCTGATTATCGGTCACGCCGCAAAACCTATAGCTTTCAACAACAAATCCGGAGAGCAGCTTGGTTTCTATTACCGCCACAACAAAAAACCTTGGATGACCTCGTTACTCTTTCAAGAGTGGTTGCAGGAGTTCGATTCTCGAATGAAGCGGCAACAACGAAACATCCTTCTTCTTTTGGATAATGCACCTACTCACATGGTGAAGAATCTTAAACTCTTGAACGTAAAGGTATTTTCCTACCACCGAATACAACGTCGCGCATACAGCCGATGGATGCCGGGATTATTGCTGCATTCAAGAAGCGCTACCGGTCGTTCCATTTACCTCATGCCTTAGATCGCGATGCTGCTGGGGAGAAGGATCTCTACAAAGTAGATATTCTAAAGGCAATGCGATGGTGCAGTGCGGCTTGGAATGCATTGACGCCGGACACCATTGCAAATTGTTGGTTGCACAATGGTTTGATGAATGGCGGGACAGCATCGTCCTTGTCTGACTCGTTCGATGACAGTGAAATCGATCAGCAGTTGCTAGATCATATCGAGCATCTCAACATCTCTTCGCCTTTGTCCATCGAAGAGATGGCAGGCCATAAGACGGACGCTGCTATTCATCATGCGTTTTCTGATACTGATATGGTAGAGCTGTTTTCTGAAGTTGCTGATCAAGAGTATGATGCAATCGTAGATGCCAGCCCGGAGCCAGATGTAGAAGAGGTTTCTCTTGAAGACAATATCAAAGCTCTGAAACTCACTCTTAACCTTCTGGTTGATGAACCTATAGAAAATAAGGCTGCGATTCGCGAAGTCCGCAGAGTTTTACTCCGTCTCAGTAAGGAAAAAATGGAAAAAAAGCTTTGTAATCTCAAACAGAGCGATATTCGCTTTTTTATGACAAAATAAACATGATTTGAATGTGAGAAACCTGAAAGTCCCTTGGTATTTTTATGCTTATAATTAATGGTTCCTGAGGTTTTATCAATTATGAAGTATAAGAGAGTATTAATTATAAGCCATAGAACACATTCGGTGGACGCGCTCATGATCAAATATAAGCGAGTATTATTTATAAGAGAACCAATTATAAGCGAGTCTACGGTATAATACCATCTACGGAGTCCGATCGGGGCTAATGTACTTGCTTTGTCGGATTGCAATCTTGAAAAAATAATGAATGAGAGGCGAATTGACATTGCACACACATCCTCTCTCCTGAGGTTAGGGCACCTCACATTGTTTCCGAACACCATGACTGAGAAAATCGGTATGTTTGCTTGAGTTCAGAGGAAAATATCATCGACCGATACTTTAATTAGGCAAGTCTGTTAATGAAGACCTTGTAAGGCTTCACAACCAGGGTCTTGGGTCTTATTTCATTTTTTCAAATAATACCGTACAAAATACTCCAGGAAGCGATCATGGTCCTTTAACGAATTGGCAAGGAAGTTGCTCAGCATGGCTTCGAATTCTGCTGTGATGCGACATCTTCTGAGAACCGAGAGCACTTGATGCACACTTATCTTCTCTTCGTTACCCAATAACAAATTTCTTCACCTGAAAAGTCTCGCTGTCTGTATTCTGTAGCCAAATTTAGAGCAGATGGCACCTGCTGTTGCCAGTAGGAAATGGCCTTGCAAACATGGGAAAACGCTTTTGGCAACCGACCACGAAACACAGTCGTCATCCGCAGAAAAGCAAGAGGTTCCAGCAGCGGGGATTTCTCCAAAACAGTTGAGGCAAAGTCAATTTAATGCATTATCAAAATGGTCAGCCATACCTTCATCTTACTAAAAATTATGTGCATGTAATTGCTGGATTCACCACTTGCAATTGTGAACAAGAGTGACAGGCCCCTTATTCTCCTTGGTTCCAAAACTGGTCGTGTTATGGGTGGCATCGATCGAAATCACTCTTTTGAAGTACAAATTCAAGCTTTCCCACATGGTTTGGGTCGGAATGATCAAAACAAACTCACCAATGGTGAAGCGTGATCAGATGAATCAGGAATATGGCACACTATTAGAACAATCAGTGATATCATCATTGGTTTGGGCTTCATCTGACCTTTGTAGAACAGAACGGGGATCCAGTTCTCTGCTGAAAACTTTTCAACTATTTGGTGGACAGCCAAAGCGTCATTCGATGGAACTCCGTTTCTGCGTTCCAGGCGAGCCTTGCAATTCAGTATGTCCTGGCGTGTTACCAGACGACAACTGGTGCTCTAATTAACGATGTGAACATTGTTTGTAAGCTGCCAATTCACAGTTATTTGCCTGCAATTCGCTTTCGCGAGTGCTACGATTGTTGAATTGGGCCATCATGTTTCGCAGGAGTCGCTCCACGGTTAAGCCCTGCTCAGTTCTCCATTCGATATCGTACTTCATAGCTGCTCTCAATCAATTGTTGGTGGATGTCCGGCCGTCGGCTTGGCTACGTGTGTGAAAATCCAGAAACTCGACATTAACAGAACCGTTGGAGGAAATTTGAGCAGTAATCAATGCTAAACAGTTGAAGTCCAACTTTGTCGATTTCGATTGCCGAACCGGGCGCTCCTTTCTCTCCCAAAGCTTAGTCCTGGCAGATTCTTTCGAGCGGGAGCAAACGATATATAAAACAGTATCTGAATTAGCTGTTTTAACAGCACCTTTCCTATTGACAATTTACAATCATCCAGCGAATCTACGAATTGTTCGAAATCGGTTCTGGAAAAAAAAATAAAATAATCTTTCTGAACATTTTTTTCGTGTTCGACATTAAGATGAATGACCATTTCTCTTCGTTTAGACAATGCGTGAGTGCCCATATATCATAGAAAATCGCGGTTATTGCCAGAGGCAGAAACAGTTAAATGTTCAGCTTTATGTGTTTTGAAACCTGGCGACGAAGGCTATCCGAATGTGAATACGTAAAAATCCAACGGAATCCGATTTTGAAAGGAGCCTTAAGGAAAATGACAGCCGTGAATATCCAGGAATGTTCGGCTCCCAGGATTGTGCCCATTTAATCCAGGACAAATTCCCGGTATTTTTGCATGGTTAAAATCATGATAGAGATGGAAACAAATCTATCGTTATGAGGACTGTTTCAGGTCATGATCTATGGATCTGTCCTGGTTCCAACAATGAGAGCAATATTGTTATCCGCTATCCTTTGATGGCAAAGTTTCTCAGAGGCGCACGTTCAGTACAAGGAGAATCGGAATAAATAATCCATTTCATAATTATTGATCGATGGGATTTACCCGAATTGTCCGACCTTTGTAGTTACCACTTCGCAGCCACAGGGTCTCAAAAGGAGATAATATGGTCAGCAGCAAGAATCCGATCGAAATGTGGAGCTTGCCTTTGCAGTCTTGCAGGCAAGGTCCGCCATTTTAAAGAACCCGTGTCGGCAGTGGGATCGGTTTAAAATGGTTTCTTTCCGGATTGCTTGTCTGATCCTCCACAGTAAATTCTCTGAAATATGAAAGTCATCACAATCTGGAAAATCTAGTCGACAAAAAATCTTTAGACCTGATATGAACGACGTCGGAACGTTTTCATTTTCAAACGCTTGGTGGAATCAACAACCTTGGCTACCAACAATGCCGAAGACATCCCCTTTTAAACGATGAAATTGAGGAATTGAGGGGTCGAAAATACGACCACTAGATAATTTTCATTGGGTGATAAACAATCGTTGACGACTATTGTGCATCCTGTGGTGAATGGGTCAGGATTTTGTGCATAGTTTGCAGTACAGCAGCCCGAGTTTCGCTTCTGCGTCCATTTCATTGATGTTTGCGGAAAACACACAAAACCATTCTTGCTTGCAAAAACATCTCCTGAACTTTGATATCAACCTAGGGCGTCAGCTGTTACGTAGCCGACCATGTCTCTAATCAAACAATATCCCAATTTATTTACCGTGCATTTATCTATGTTGCAACAATATATTGCTTACATCCAACTGGGCTTCTGCTTAGCTGGATCAACACAGGTTTTGATCTATTGAGCTGTCTCTTTTGTAGTGTTCTGGAGAATCATAAAAGTTTGATACAACTGGGCAGTAGACGAAAACTTCAGAAAAATGGCACGTTGACAGTCAAGAGTGCGATCTCAGAATTCATCGCTTGAATCCATCTAAACACGACTGGGCGTTTACCGGCATTTGATTGCGTGGAAGCAGCTCATTAAAGTGAGCATAGTGTTGAAAAAGTACGCACCGACAGAAATTGCTCCGGATGTTGACTCTCTTTCCGGGTACTTTCCGTGTCCTGTATCCGGCCCCGTTTTGCCACTTTGTTGATAAAATACAAATATATATTCACGTATTGTCAATCTTTCAACGACTGATAATTCTACTGCAACGCCTAACATAATTGCGACATCAAGCAATGATCATGAATCTGATCCACAAAACGACAGTTCTGATTTCGAGTATATAGACTGTTGGCAAATCCTGCGCGAATGCCCAAATTACGCTGCACTGGATGTTGCAACTGAATCAAGTAAAGAATCGACAGTAGATACTGCGATATTGTTAGCAGAAAATGGTCCAATTGGTGCAAAGCTTGCCAAGCGGCAAGGTCTCGAGGAAGCAGACAACGACATGAATACGTCAAATTTGCTTCAGGCGAACACTGAGCAGAACTACGCTCTACAGGAGCAGACGGCTGCGATGAAAGAGCAGGCAGCGGTCATGCGACGCCAGTCGGAAGCATTTGAAGAACAGAATGAGATCCGCCTCTTTTCGATGAAAAATGAAGACATTTCTCAATCTTCAATGGATTTCTTCTCTTTACTGAAAGCCACGAAGTTGGCCGATTTGCGATCCCTTGCTCAGTGAGATAATCAATAAATCTATTCATGATCTTCCGATTCTCCAAATCTTGATTAGAAATGCTCTCTTAATTCACTGGTCCGCCGACAGTGCTTGTCTCGATTCTGCATCGATCCCATCCATTGCCAAAAACAAAAACAATCCATAGGCAGAAGTGCCAAATTTCGGCCTCGATCACTACTGCCATTAATGGTTGTTTGAGCACACGATTCAGAAACTGTCGATTTCACGGTCTTGATGTGATCTTCTATGGTCATTTTTCTAAAAAAAATTATCTTATTGTGTAGGATGACACAAGCTTGTACAATATTTTACATCTTTAGAGTTGACCATGACCTATCTGGGATCGATAATATATGGAATCTCCGTTTGTGAATGCCAAAGACACGTTCTACCTCTTCCCGTTTTGCTTCCTGTTTCTTCGCGAACAGATTCTTCTTGGCAGAATCTGGTTGACTGCAGTTAAAGACACAGCAGCTCCAAGATGGGTATATACCGTCAGCTAGAAAATAGTACTCATCGCATTCTGTTTCGTTAATTTCATTGGGATTACACTTTAGCCGGCCATCAAAGATGTCCTCGACTAACGGCGATCGCCCAAGAATGTTCAGGTGGTTCATGGAGCCAGGAAACCGAAACCTGGCGTACCAGATGCGCCAATCTGGGCCAAGGATTGCTTTTAAAACCATCGTGGGCAATCCCTTATCGTTGCCAACATATTGGCCCGCGTAGACTTTGGGGCAATTCTTCCGTTCGCAATGCATATAATCGATGCTCAAAGCCTGCCCAACCCAGACTTGGTCGGCGTTCTGCTTCAAAATTGCCTGGATATCGTGCTGTGGGGCACCGAAGATATTCATCACCAGGCACGAACAAATCCATGGCGAACTCCTCTAGACATTTTGTCGCAACGAATTTTGATATGAGACAGTATTGGTCAACGGCATCGGCAGATAATCCGTAGGCAATCGTCCGCAAGCTCGCCGTGATTTTTTGTAGTGGGCTGGGGCCGGGCTTGCCTAATGCATCAACCTGTTGCCGCATGTATGGCGAGTGCAAAGACAGTTCGTCGAGGATCATTTTTGAATAAAGTGGATGGCATTCGGAATCGACGATCAAAGAGCTCTTCGCCATAAACAGGATTCGGAACAAGATATTGTCCCCGCATCCGCTGATGACCTTCAAGTCCACGAGGGCGATTGGGTTCCTTGCCGGGTTTCGATCCACCATGGGTTTTTCGAGATTTCGTTCGCGGTCCATGTAGATACTCGATCAGAAGATCAAATGTGTAAACATATGGAAGAGTGAATTTCCAACAGTTCATTGTTCGCATCAAACAGCACTTGAAAAAGTATAGGTTTGGGTCAGTTGGCGGTGAAGAGGGTCAGTTTAAACCCTTTTTCTTTACAGACAATCACTGAGTGGCAGCAAATAGCAAAGGTTTAGGTTTGGGTCTTTTGCGGTGGAGATGCTCTAAACCTGCTCCTTGCTCAGCATGTTCGAAGGAAAAAATGTCGGGATCCGCAATACCGAAACACGCTCATCAGAGCAATCGACTGATTGGAGATCTCGAACACAGTGATTTATGCGGTCTTATGTCAACGCGCTCTTTAAAGGGGAACCGATAACGATGCCAGTAACTATGTCCCTTGATTCTGGATTAGTCCAATCAAATCGCTTTGATTGACCTGGCAGTTCTCCAACACGACGGAGCCATCAGTTGACTCTGGGGTATCTTCTTCCGGAAGTCGTTCAACAAACGCGAATCGCTTCAACGTACAGAGTAGTTCTTGTACTGTCGATTCTTGCTGCTGAGGTGTGATTTTTCGCCCTTGAAAGCAGGAAACGCACTCGCTGACCTGGTTAGATATATCTCTGACAACTAAAATTAGGCTCCACCAGATAGGAGTCGGAACCTCACGACTACGTTCAGATGCGGATGATTCCTCCTTTTGTGCCACAAGCTCCGATCTGCTTTCAGTCAAAAATCGTGCGACCCGTGACATCGAAGCCTCGCGCGGTGTAGACAAATTGGGACAGACTGCTCGCCTTTGATCAGTGAGAAGTTTATGACGACGCAGAAACGAAATTAAGGATGTGAGAGAGTGGTAAAATCCACAGCCAGCATTCTTGTAGACCTTCTGCATGACTATATCATTCTTGATGGAGCAAGCACCAAACCAACGTGATGGAGCAAGCACCAAACCCGAATTAAATTTTGGACGAACGGCTGCCTGTATGGGCGTCACGACACCTGATAAATGTCCGGTCATGTTGGCAGCACCATCTGTTGAACATCCAATGAGTTTGTCTCCCAGAGGAGACAAAGCGCATCAAACAACTTTGTAAACACCTCGAGCATCGCAAGACCGTTGTGCCGGCCAGAAAACGATATTGTAATAAGATGTAGGTTTTCCAGGGACATCTTTTCGTATAATCGGACTCGAACGTCGATCCAAGAGACCTGCTGGAAATCATTGGAAGCATCAAATGCAACAGAGAACCCCCATTAGCTCTTAAGGATCGAGGCAATGTGCTCCAGCGAAATCGCACATGATGATCGAGCTTATGATGCACCATATAATCGCTGTAAACACCAAGTTTTACAACGTTGCACACATCTTTCACATCCTGCATTTCGTCGGACGCCATCGCAAGCGATTGCCCACGTCCAACGAAACGAGTCGAATGAATAAACTGTTTAACCTGCTTGATCTCAATAACTTACCTGTCCGCATGGTTTTCGGTCCGTTTGAATGACCACATCGCAATGGCACGAGTTTGACCGCCAATTTCATCTTCCTGCCAAAGCATATCCCCAATGATAACATCAACAATCTGTTTCCCTGATGACAAACGTCATCGTAGAGGACGCTTGAATGACCAGGACGTGGATGATTTCTTTGTAGTTCCCTCGTGCGCAAAACGGACGCAAAAACGGCACCGCACGGCAGCCACTCCAGAAACAACCTGGTCACGGCCAGCAATGGAAAGGCACACTGGTAAAGGTATTTCTGCTGGAATGGTGTCATACTGGCAACGGTTTTGCACTGGCGTTGGGAAGCGGCCTCAGATGTGCTGATGAAAGCGAGAGTTCGATTCGGCCAGAGATGCGTTGAAGTGATTTGCTCACATGATGGATATAAGATGTGCTGAGATTCTCTCAGGCTCTTTAAACTGCCTGATTGCGCGGCCCTGATCAAAATTACAGTGCAGCTAAAATTGCGCCCCGGAGTTCTTTCCAATAATCTCTGTTCAGGTATATGAGTGTTCTTCATACCATTAAAACATGGCTAAATATTTTATCGATGTTTAACAGAAGTCCGTGTAGTGTACACTAGAGATTCTGGTACCTTAGCCCTTCTTCGTTCACCTGACAGCACTAAATTGTCGGCAATTAAACCGAAACCAGTTCAACCCCAACAGGATGAAGGATGCAAGGTGCTGGATTGTAGTTTCCAAGGTTACGTAAGCTTTTGCGACGGAGACCGAATGATGGAGATTTTGGCAAAAATATGTTCGCTTTCAAAAAATATGAGAAATAAAACAAAATAAGAAATACGGAATTTCTTCTGAGTGAAATAAACGGAACATACGGAGTCTATTAATAGATTTAGTATTAAAAAAGGAGTTCTGCTGAGATGAGGACCTGTCCGATAATTAGAGATCGTCTTTCCCTGATAGCACATCGGTGCGAACCATTACGCATGCAAAACGCGACTATATTAAACAGTATCTATTTATAGCTAACATGAGGACAAAGATGTATTTATTTTTTTAATGTATTTGAGATATCTCTCGTAGCGTAGACAACATCGCTGTTAACACAGATGTCTGCACGCTCTGAGCCTGATCCATTCGGTCCAGTATTTCCGAGAGTGTGCTAAGGCGGTATTGTTTACGCTGTTTTTCTCCGCAACGTCAACAGCCGATTTTGCCATCTCAGAAATAAAGGCTGCAAAGACCTCTATCCCAATCTCGTGATGCTCCTCCAGCGTCTTCGTCTTCGATGACGCTGGCATCTTCACTTTCGACGGCTACACCATTTTGAAAACGCCGGAGTTTTCTGCGCCGACTGTTTGAGGTTTTGTGTTGGCGTTTTACAACTGCCGACATGACCTTCTGGTGAAAACTGGGCCAAAAGTTCTGTCCCGTCTTCATGGTTTTCCTTCTCTTGTTCTTCCTCCAGTTCACGAGATACGGCCTCAACGTCGTAAGTCATCGTCGTCTAGCGCTGAAGAGGTTGGCTCAGCAATCGGGTCGCTCTTCATTCCGTCATTCGACTGATAATCAAATAATATTTTCAAGGCTTCTGAGAGCAAAAACAATACCTGAAAGTGTTCAGTCAGAACTTCGAAATAGGAGGGCTTTTCGGTAATTTTACATTTTCCTTTAGCCGTCGTGCAGGAACAGATTTTGCTCGGTCTTGAGTGAAATTAAAAGTTCGTACGAACGCACCAGTAAGCCATTTCCACCAGTTCGATGTTGCTTGGTTGCTGCGAATGTTTGCCTTTTTAGTCTCAGCCATATGGCTATATCGCAGCTCGATCAAACTCTCAGCTAACTCCTTAGTCCATGTTGCTCGATCCTTTTTCGCAAACGACAGGTTATCCTGTTGATAGAGATTTTTTAGAGGGAGTCCCCCTTGGCACGTTGGCAATGTTTGCCATTACTGGGTTGCTGGTATCGACGTTATTGGTGAGATAAATTCCAACGATGTTAGAAAACCAAGGTGAAAAATTGCCTGGATGCATCACAGATTCTGGGCCAGGAGGATAATAACCTGGTATGTTGGGATTATCTGAATCATTCCGGATCGAAATGGGACATTTCCAGGTACAGTACATTTTGACGACGCTTTTAGCGTTTTCGGACGCTTCATAACAGCTATTAACGATCAAATAATCAATTGATGCTCCAATCAGAACGAATGGGAATCATAGATATTAAATTTGCTTAAGTGCAGTTTTAACAGATTTGACTGTACGACAGAAATTCAATAAAGATACCACTTGAACCAGCTTTCAGAGTTTTCGCGCCCTACCTATACTCAGACGGAAAGGTATTAGAATCACCCTCTCAGGAACGAACTAGGTTATTGGATACATCCATCTGTTCAGTCTGCCGCACCAGCAAGGCTCCGATGCTGTCCTCGGATCTTCGTCTTTGATGCCACCAAAGTTGAGACAAGCATTTGGCCCACGACCAGCAAGCCCTCTTTAAACTCCGTCCCGATCAAGACGTCACGTTTGCTCACGCTACGATTGGATCTCCAAGGAATGACCTTTGTTTTTACAGATGGCGCCTTCTAGGCAGTGCCAGCGACATTCATGGGCTCTCTGTGATCAATCGCGATAATTCCCTTCAACTGGCACTGATAGCATTTTTATCCGCCGGTGGATAGATGGGCTGCGCATCCGCGAGCTTGTTTTCGGATGGTCGTAAGGCGTCATCGCTACTGATCATAAGAAGGTCGGAACAATGCCAGTTTCATGCCCTCACCAAAACTTTCTATGCAAATCAATATAGATACTAAAGAAATCCGTAAATGTCAACCTCTGTTTCACAGTGAGTTTTCTGCGAATGTTGGTTCACCCGCAGTTTTCAAGAGTATCCGCAATCTAGCCCGATTTCCTGAAAACTCGCCGTCCGTTTTGGGAGGGTGACTTCGCGTGATCTTCGATGGACGGTTTGGATGGTTTAGCGTCTTCTGACAGCTCTGATGGGGATGATAGTCTGGACCCCGAGATCTCTGACGCCACATCAGTTTCGGCTTGGTCCATCAGTGACTCTCTATCTGATTCTTGCAGCGATGAGGAGCTCTTTGATGATGAAGACGAACAAGTTATCGCCATTATTGCGGCCGCTATCGTTGCTGCTCAGTCATTTCGAGTCTTCACTGCAAATGAGTTGGCTAACGATTTCCAGCAGTCGGTAAAAAAACATTGCAGTTCGCGACGTTTTAGCAACCATGAAAACAACGCCGTCGTTGTTTAGAATTTTGACGAATTTTACCGTCGAGGAATTCGAGCTCCTATGCCAACGTGTTTATTGCTACCCATGCTCGGTCGACTGGGAATCTCCGAATCCACTGGGGTCCCTCGAAGCTTTCTCCTCATCAGAGTCTACGTTCCTTCATTCTTCACCTCAAGCATGACAGCACTGCAATGCTGGAAGCTTTTACATGGAACTGGGCGAAAAGCAGTGTTTCTGATGACGCTTCTTTTCATAGCGAGCTGTATAAATTTTGCCTGTGAAGACGAAATTCGTTGGCCAGATCCTGCAGAACGCGACCGTTTAGGAGCAGAAATCCCAGAGTTTCAAGGCTGCATCGGTTTTATCGATGGGACGCTGTGCAAAATTCGAAGACCTCATAACGACGACATGGCAACAGTATGGTTTAACGGCCGTAAGAAAATATACGCCGTCAACAACACTGTTATAATCGATCACAACGCTCTGTTCATATAAATCGATTGTGGTTGTCCTGGATCATTTCGCGACATCAATACTTGGAGACAGTCGGAACTTCATCGCAATTGGCGTGCTTACTTCCGGCATGATGACGAAGCAAAAGACTACGTACTTGGTGATCCCGGTTATATGGGTGAAGAAATGTACATTTTGCGACGAATTGGAAACAGTGAAATTCCAGATGACAGGAACATGAAGCCAATTGACGCCTACAGCAAGATGCATGCAGGATACCGCATTAAAGTCGAATGTGGCATCGGCGGTCTTAAACGAAAGTGAAAACGCATCTTGAAAACGTTTGACTGTACCAAACAGAAGTTTCCACATTTGTTTAAGCCTCCGCGGTGCTAACTAACTTTCTGCGCCGGGGCAAATGAATATGGAAGCAGATCTGGCGAAATGTATGACGACGAGAGCGACATCGGTTGGTTTGAAGACGATTGAAGATCGACGGTATAAAGAGAATTGATTTAATCCACATTCAATAGTTTGCGGGCCTCAGCCTCAAAATGTTCCTGACTAATGAGAACAAGGCTCTTAGCTTCTGTTAGGTTAGAAAGACGAGCCCGTTTTGCTTTGCGATCGAGCATTTCGGATTTTCGCTTCAGGTAAAGCTATCGCGCATTGGAAGATTTCTCAAAATTACAGCTCAAAGCGGAGATCGACTAAGCCTGCATCTCTAACGCCTGTGCTTTACCAGGGCGTTGTATTTCCACATCTGTGGAAGGTTCATCTTGTCGTTTCGAACGAGGCGTCGAAGAGGCTGAGGATTCAGCTGGCGACACAATCGCCTGGCTCTGAGCCAAGATGTTTCTTTTTGCATGACCATCCGTTAACTTTAGCTGCTGCAAAAACAGCCTCTTGCTGCAAACACGCCTTTTTCCTCCCTTTTTCATTAGAAGTTCCGGTGTTGAGCTCTTTTAAAGTTTTCCTAACGGCATCTATAAGGCTTGTTTTATTTAAAGGCACAGTCTGGATAAAATTGTTTGTAATCGCCATGCATCTACAGTATAACAGTTTATCGATAAATTTAATAAACATGGAACAACTAATGGACTTCTCTCCAAACAGTGCTGGGAACCAGCTATGTCGTCTTCGAATGAGACTCCGAATATTTCGCGAAGTGGTAATGATATGAAGACACCAGAGCGCTGATGCAAACATCATCAATCACAGGGCGGACAATGTTGGGTTTCGCGTTCGCAACTGGTACGGGATCCGGGTCGGAGCTGCTCTCCAGGTGCAAGAAGTGCGAATCCAACTCTGCCATTTTGCTTGAATTGGAACTAGAAAACAGTAGAAGAGCAGTACGAGATGGATCGAGGCGAGGGTTGACGCAGTCCGTGGCGAAGCTACCTGTGGAATTTAGCCATCTGCAGATTCGACGGTTTTTTGAGTTTCGCCGGCAGTTTTATTGGTATGGAGGCCCTTCCGCAATTTTCGCGCAGCCCACCATCAGGTTTGGCGAAACTCTCGGTGACTACCGGCAGTTTGATCCAATTTACGGATATCTTTTCTGTACGACTGTGATTCATTTTAACCAAGGTGTTTCCAGTAAAATAGTGAGATAAAATTATGGAGATCCCAAGAATAAAATTGCGAGTTGCTCGATAATTATCTCTATAAAGTTTATTGTCCGTCCGTCGGTTTAAAGTTTAATTATATCACTATAAGATGGATCACCAACTGGCTGACTGCTCTTATCGCATCGACATCGGCGGCCGTCCGAAGTTCTCTAGAAGCCATCGTCTGCTCTGCTCTTTCAGTAACATATAGCATGCAGATAGGTCCTTTCTCAAGCCCTCATCAAAGCGATTCACAATTAGGCGTAGTCAATTCGCTGGGGCGAATCTCGACGAATCCTGTCATAAGGGATGGTTTCTGACTGCTTGAAATGCTTCAAACGAAAGCAGGTCGTCATCGCTCGTGGTACATGTTGGATTTCTCGCTCCGGGAAGCGGCTACGATTCAGAACGATGTGAGCTAAACACAATCAATAGCAGAAATGAATTGTATTATGGCCCGGAGGCATTATATATCACAGTATAGAATTAGGGCATTACCATATAAACCAAAACTCCGCCACGGACTTCTCCGTCTTCAACTGTTGGCACCGTTGTCATCAGAGGGTTGCACCCTCCCTTCCTCGAGATGTCCAGTGGAGACGGCGCAGCCAGTCGCGGGAGTATGACGTGCGCCACCAGAATTGGACTCTGTCTCAACACTTGTACACAGGAGATTGGATCGCTTACTAACAGTACATTGTGCTATGCCATCAATATCACTATATTGTCTCTCTTCTCAATATGTAGGACACGAGGAGTTCTTATCAGCAGCCATCGGAGTGGATACAAAAGTCCCCATAGAAGCAAACAAACACTGTTAGCCTAATACAGGATGGATGGAGTTTTTATTATATGATATCACAAATCATCATGTCTGTAAAGAGCTGTTGATACTTTTGATCAATTTTGGCCAGTAAGTTTGTTGGAATTCGATGTCACCATTTCTGCGCGGGTCTGGGCTGTTTCCCTGACGCGCGTGTCTGGCGCAGCCTCTAAACGCTCGCGTCTAGAAGAATTTCCCGATGTCTACCGCACGAAAATGACTTATGGAAAACGATCCAAAGACATTTCCTTCAATCTTCACTTTTCAATTGGATGTTTGGATATGGGGCCTACATGCTCGATATTCAGTATCAATATCAGCACCTTCAGAAATTGGGACACGAAGAAGCAATACTACTGAAAATGGTATCACTTTGTGGACACGTTCACTGTATTAGATATTTTACTCCCAACCCTGTCTTCGTTCCGTGAGAAGTATGATTCTATTTATCCATTAAGCTCAATCATGAATGATCCGAAATATCAAGTCAGCCGTTCCGGAAAGAAATACGTTTCGTCTTTCTCGTTAGGAAATCGCCAACAGGCAAGAAATATGTGCAAGAAGGATACCTTATAAGCACCGTCGACAGATTTTGTTATAACTTATATGACTTTACAGCTTATGGGATTCAAGTAAAGAGAAAAGCATAACTCCTTATTACTTCTGCTCGCATTATGCGAAGTGCGAAGCCATCTCAAATTTCGCACCCTAATCGAGTATTGCCAATTTGCCTCTACCTTTAGTTATGTCCCGTGTTCGTTTAACCAATGAGCAGAAGCAACCTAACTTCCAGTACAAAGCCAAACACCGTTCCATGTCTCATATGAGTCATATCGGACTCCCCAAATGGACAAAAAACGATTTCAAGATGGGGAAAGACCTTCCGCAAGCTCAATCTGCACGTATATAAAAAAGCTTCTCATGAGCAGATGTCTGAGCATGAGCTGCCAGCCAAACGCCCAAGTATTGCCAAGGGTTCCGCTTTGGAAGAGACGTTAATGACTTGGATTATACAATATCAATATCCTCCTGTAGCTTTGACCTCCGAGATTATCAAGGCTGAAGGAAGAGAGCTGACAGAAGGTCTTAACGTTGACGAGAGGCTTTTAAAAGAGTTCAAATTCATTGTTGGTTAAGTTTATGACACGTCACGGACTTTGCTCTTTAATGTTACATCTCTAAAGTAGCTCTGTGAACTCAGAGGAATTGAAGAGACATCTCCCTGAATTAAAAGAAAATATTGCCAAGTATACTCGAAAGGACGCTTACAACATGGACGAGACCGGAAATTCTTCGTTCGCTGAGTGTCGGAAATGTTCGACTACCATCAACCGGACAGTTTACGCTAAGCCTGCAGACCGTTCCACAGTTCGTTGATTCTACAACCGCACAAAAGCCAAGACCCGATTAACGTTGGCGCTCACCGCAAATGCCACTGGCAACCAAAAGTTGCTGCCATAGGTTAATGGACATGCTGCAAAGCAAAAGATTAATACAACGCTCAGTTAGGGTTTATTACCGGAACAACAAACACGCTTGGATGACTGGGGAGATTTTTCACCTAGTTTCTCATGATGTTCGATAATGACATGGTAAACAAACCAGCTTCGCTTCTGTAATTTGCTTGGAAGTCTACCAATAAACAGGAAAAATGTTGAAAGAGAAAAAACACAATCAAGACCTTGAGCATCAACATCGCAAATAATGGACCCAAAGCACAGATCTAGCATCAACATCATGACAGCAATCATTTACAAATCATTAGCGACACAAATTCAAATCTGAATGAAAGTCAACAATTCCTGTTTGACTTTCCCAGTTGGATAGTGAGTGTGTGTCATCGTCTTTGGTGGCTGGTTTACAATTGTGATAAGAATTCTGCTTTCCGGATCGTCCATGAGCTCGGTAACTGTCTTGATAATGTTGCTGAATTCGTGAAAGTATCCACAGGAATAACGATAAGATTTGAACGCCGGTTGTTACATTTTAGACTTTATCAAAAACGCCTGTCTCAAATGGGCGAGAAAGACCAGAGTCATTTCTATCTCATTGCCATCTGTATATTCTGTAGTCTGTTGGAGCACATAGTCCGAGCTATGATCCTCAAGACTAATAAGGCTTTCACTATCGTCAATTCTTCTGTTTCTTGCTTCCAAGAACAAAAGCCATGTCTGCATTCTCCTTTTCAGAGGATGTCGTAGACCCGGTCAGCAATCTGAATGCGTTTTCAGGAATTGGCTTTGAACAGAGGTAATATAAATACAAAGGGTAACCATCGTTCTATAAAAGGCATGAATGAGTTGACCATAATACGTTTCAGGAGCTTCGCTCGCTGTAAGCTTATTCGGCTCGATAAATGTATCAACAGAACATATCCCGGAATATCTCACAGAATTCTTTCACGCCGCTGCTGGTCAGCATACTCGAATATCATGCTCAGCCATGTACTTGTGAAGGGCTTCGGTATGCTGCGGTCGCCAGCCGTAGTTTCCCTCGACAAGGGTTGGAATCGTCCTGACCATGAAGTGAAAGGGATAGGACAATACTACCAATAGCTGTCTCGGCCATCTGTCTGACCCCAAATGTACAGCAGGCTTCTCCCCGTGGGCCATTGGGTAATGGTATACCCTTTCAGGCAACTTGCTTTTCATCGGCGACGCGCCGGATGCCTGTTCTCGGCGACAAGAGTGTGATACCTTATCGACCGTCAAGGCAAGATACGTATCGATGTACGGGGCCACGCGAGAACTTTTGTGGCTGCGCGAGCTCCTAAACGCGTTGGGCTCTCAGCAACGTGTGGCGTCATTTTTTCATGAAGTTGACAGCAGCACAGCCGCACTACCAAAAGATAGGTGTGGGCCGGCGTTTTTAAGCGCCTTGATGTTCGTTTTTATGTTTCAGCATTTTTTGCCATCCGATAAGATGCTCGCTGATAATCCAACGAATGCTTTTTTCGCCACGTAATTCCTTTGTCTCCGCGAGACCATTGGCAAGATAGGGGTCCATGGTTGAGACGGGGTGTTGGCCTGAGGGAGCGCCCGAGGCCTCGAGCCTGTAGTTAATTGCAGCGTTAATAACAAAATTGCTATCTCCCAGAATTCGATATCAATCCTGCCAAGGTTCTTCTCTTGGTCGGAGTTTAATAGCGCCTTACTCGATATTGAAACCCCCCTTTCGATAGGCAACATATAGCGAAAACCTGAAGAACGATAGTCTGAAGAAAATTCTTGTCTGAGGGACAATGCCAGAGCAGCGATTTTGGCCTCACTTTTACGTCAACGTCTTCGCCGACAGTCCTGGATTAAATAAGCGAGAGAGTCACGCGCGGGGTCTGCCCAGCGATGAGCTCCGATTATATCATGGTGTTTATTGATGACAAGATGTTGCCCGAGGGGGACATCACAGTGGCGAAGGCCATATATCGGAATCTAGCAGGCCCTGTTCTTGATATTCTCACGAAGCGGCCAGTACGTTCGACCGAAACGTGGAGCGACCCGGAAACTGATATCGGTTTCTGGTTGCGAGATCGAGAATGCATCTGGCTCACGGTTAACCATTGCCGTACCTCGAACTGTGCACTCGATGCTGGGTCGAGTTCCGGGCGCGGGGGAGCGTACGTTTTTCATCGGCAGCTCTGGCGGTCTGGCATACCACGAATGTTGAGCAACGTCAAGAACCTGTATGAATGGCTCCTATGAATTGATCTCCGGGACTATCAGTCACGGAGGTGTCCAACCTTCTCACTAATGAACTGATAAAAGGTTGGATCTCGTTCCTGTCGCGAAACCTCAAGGCGGGCTATCAGCTATGGGCCATGTTCCTGTTCCACATCGTGCTGATGCTGCGGTCGAAGGAAGGGCGCTTCGACGACTCCATCCCGTGTCTAGCGATGGTCAGCCAGACTACTGGAGATCGAATGACCGTCGGAGTGCTCTTCAAGGGCAAGACCGACGAGTCGCTTAAGTACCTGTTCATCCACCGGAATGATGAGATTCCGCAGCTGTGCATGATCCAGCATCTGCTGGGATGGATTCGCTTCTCCGGAAAGACCGAAGGATACTTATTCCCGGTCGCGAAGGGCATCCCTTGCCAGTGTGTGACTTGTAATTCCAAATAGTGGGGAATTCTTTGGAAAAAAACAGATTTTTATTAAAATCTAAAATGCGATTTAAGGAGCGGTCACCCGTCCTGGTGCTTTGGGGATGAACACCATGCGCAAGACGGGATACATTCTGGCGCTCTGGGTTGAGGGCGACATGTCCAGATTATGCTGTTGGCTCGCCATAAGAGCCTCAATTTTGCGAAGCGACATTGCTCGGAACGCTGACGATGATTGAGATCGCCTAACGTTAGGAGTATGTTCACTCAGATTGTACATTTTCTTTCAACTTTTTTAGTGACGATTTGCTGCTGAGATCTAATTTAAGTTGCGCCAGATTTATATCCACAGCCCCAGTCCGGTCATGGCCGTCACGATCAATGCGCAGGATCATGCAGGTTTTCTCTTGGTTTGCGACCAAATTCGTCTTAAATTGGGAGTTCAGCTTGGATTGTGATTGCACAATCCAAAGAACGGACCTAGGAAGAGTTGAATGTTGAGGTTGTTGACAAAGTAACAATCATTGTGTGTATTTTTTTCATCGGTTTTGAGGCGTATTGAAGATATTTCGGCTTTTCGTCTGGGACTGTATGCAGTCCCACAAAGCTTGATCAGGAATGACAAGGTCGCATTCTATTACGCCCCATCGAATTGACGTTCATGTATCGTTTTGTGCATGATAACTGCAGTAAACAATAGATTTTTGGCGCAGTTGTAGGTTTGGTGGAAGTATCCTATAGCATTTTCTCTGTCGATAAATATTCCAGTACAATTTCGCAAGTTGTGAAAATTTCAAGTTGATATCTAATGTTACTGTGCTTTGTGCGATTTTCCGTTCAGTTGTTGTTGCTAATGGCGATGCATCCCTGGTTTTTTCAAAATTTGGAGAGGTCCCTTGAGTGCAGAGCTGAATTCACCCAGAAAATTGCCTGAACCATTTTTCTTCCTTAATTAAAGCTGCACTGATATCGATGTACTCGATTTTAGTGGGGAAAACGATGTAGACGGTTGTAGCTTCGATTTCCAGACACTAGAGCCGCCGGCCATTTGGTCGACCTTCGGGTATCAGGGTCTCCTTCCCAACCGGCTTCAGACAATTTTGCTTGGTATTTCCCGCTGTATACGACACCCCAGTTTTGCTTTCCAGAAAGATTACGAAGAGATCGTTTTGCCGCCCGCCATTGCTGGGGCCGTTAGTGCTGAGTGTGAATAGGCGTTGTTAGGACGAGGGAAAGAAGTCCTGATACTAATGCGAATTAACTAAAGAAAACTGTGCTTTATCAACTCAACAAACAATGGAACCGAAATAAGGAAGGTAAGGCGACGAGGCAGTGGTGATGTCCGGGCGAGTAATCGGGACGAGTATAGTTGACATCTTGCGGAGCGGGAGCAGAAGGGACGGAGACGTTGGGTCGGAAATAGGAGAAACGGGGACGCGGGACTGGGACCGGGGCGCTGGACTGGGGCCAGGTGATGGCATGAACGGGATGAGAGCCAGGAGGAGGTCCGGAGGACGGAGACGATTTCGAGGGGAAGAGGGAGACAGAGGAGGCAGGAGGTGAAGACGATGAGGAAGGCGTTGATCGTAATGCGAGGGGTGCGAGCGGGTCCGCAACTGTGTGGGCCCGAGGGGTTGGAGGCTCCGCCAGAGGCCGCGCCCGTTGGAAGATTCCAACGGCTTCGTGTCCATGCTCGTAGAGCATGACAGGCGTCCTATACTAGTGGAGATATCTCGTCGACAGTTGGTGGCAAGCCAGCTGACGCTGCCGACAAGCTCCGCATTGGGAATTCTTCTCATTTCGTTTTCTTTTGATCGGTGTGTGTTTCCCCTTGTTGCGCTTTGAGGTCGTGACAGATAACCCAGAGCTGTTCTGTTTCGTCTATATTGCAGTGGAAGGCACTGACTCAAAAAATAAGGTGTCGACGTCCAATACCATTGCAAGAGTTTTCAGAAGCGACAATAAATTCTCCTTTGAAAAGATATTTCTTCCTATGCTAGCCCCAGTATAATTGGCCTTGACTTTAGCTTAGGAACAAATGTATTGTTCATATAGCATACCCGCTGTGACTGGGATTCTCCTAAAAAACCTGTATTCCAGACAAATTTAAGGATAGCATAGCAGTTACAGTGCCAGGTGGAGATGCTCGAACAAAAAATTCACCTGTTCTGGAGAATCGACCACTTCCAAAGGTTATGGTGGATTTTTGATAACAAAAAAATCACCTTTTCATCCACGTTAAATATTAGAAAATTTACTGCGCAGACTGGGTTCACAAGCTTGTCATGAAGAGATTTCTGCTCTCCAACCCTGCCAATCAACGATGGGTGGAAGCCCAGGAACGACCCAAACTAGGACGTACGAACTTCGATCACGTTGCCAGTTTCGTGCGTCACGAGATGTTTCCTGAGCTACATCTGCAGTCCTTGCAGCCGATTCTGCAGAGTACAATATCATCTAAGGGCAATGTTCCATATGAAATCGTGATCGAGGCGCGCCAGCGGCAGTTACATCGGCAATTAATGAACGAGATCTTAAATTCGACGATGGTCCGTAAAACGTCGGCACGCAATCATCTGATGCCTACCGGACGATGACATGGGAAAAACGATCCAAAGCCGTTTTCTTTTATCTTCACGGTTCACTTGGATGTTTGGATATTGAGCTTACATGCTGGATATCCAGTATCAGCATAAGCACTTTCAGTAATTTGGTAAAGCAGAAGCAATACTACGAGAAATGGTATCACATTGTTTACTCGCTCTCTGTATCAGATATCTTACTCACAATTCCGTCTTCGTTCCGTGGGAAAGTATGATTCTGTTGATCCATCAAGCTCAATCATGATCCGAAATATCAAGTCAGCCGTTCCGGAAAGAAATACGTTTCGTCTCTCTCGTCAGGAAATCGCCAACAAGCAAGATGTGCAATACGAATGACAATGAAATTTACATGCGCAAAGATACAAAAACATCTGGATCTGGAAGGAAGGTGAAATACGAAGAGCAAGAGTTTACAATGCAGCAAGTGATTGAACGTTGGGAAACGGGCAGTCCTCTGAGTAAATCTTTTGCAAATGATTTTCTGACAGTCAAATTCTGACACGAAAACGAAGCAGACCGGACAGAATGGGAAGCTGAAAATGGGCGTCCACATTGGAAGCATCACACCAGGCGTCTCACAATGGTTCAGTAGAGTTATTTCAAGGCATCGTTTTCTATTCGCAAAGTTTCAATTTTTGTCAGTCAGTTCCCGTCAATTGGCTTCAGATTGGCGTAGAAGCTACATCCCTTACCCGGAAGCAAATGGCGTCTGTCGGAGTAAAGCGCTTGGCTAATGCTGACAAAATGTTTCTTAAATTCTATCCCAAGGATTCACATCTGATCGGCCCTACGAACGTCTATCGTGTTGGACTAAATCGAGGAGAGGATGATACGAAGGGCTGCACAGTAATGGTCTCTTGCGAAATGTTTGAGTCCCGCATGATGGCGCCATACATTATCATAACCGTAGTTCGCAACGGTACACTCTCTCGTCGATTTGCCATTTGGGACGGATCCAGCAAGGTAACATTTCATCCAAAACACTGGACGGACAATGAAGGGTGCTGCCTTTATCTAGAATGACTACGTTGTTGTTATCATGACTAGAAGCTGGGGCTGATTTGGGATGTAGCCACCAGTCATTTCTCTGAGCAGGTTGTCAACAAAGCTGCTGCTTTGGGTATCACTTTGGGCCGATTTCCACCTGGCTGTACAAGTTTCATTCAAATTTGCGATTTGATGTACAACCAGGCGGAAATCGGCCCAAAGTGATTCCCAAAGCAGCAGCTTTGTCCAGGGCTGCTTCTTCACATCTTCGTCTGCAGTTGTCTTGGGCACATACGCTGTAGGCTTAAGTTGGATCAGAGCGTGCTCTGACCCTGGGCCTGGACAGAAGTGCAAGGTTGATCGCAAGAATATCATTCAATGACTTGAAGGAGCGATAGAAGAAGTGGACTGCAATCTTTCGCTTGTTTCCCGTATCTCTAAAGCTTTTTTGACGTACGGCCAGGATTACCGTTCCCAAGATCAAACCGCCTTCTTGGAGTTTCTTATTAAACACGAAGCGAATGGGGTTTATAATAAGTCACCCTTAGAAAATCAGCAACGTATAAACTTTCAATGATCAAAATGTGCTATTGAAATCTAACAATCAGTCTTAACCCGTATTTTAATACAGTAGAAGCTTTTCTGTCAGTTTTGTGTTTTGAAAGTGCCCTAACAACTTAACAAAAAAATCACTATTTCTTGGCAAATATGAACCACTTATAATATTAAGAGACTCACTTTGCGAAATCGGCCAAGGTGTATATATATTTGTTCAGTACGGTTGCGAGTACATACGCGACAAGGTGGAAGGTGCCTATTTAGTTGTCTGCTCAAATTCAAATTGTTTGGCTTTCTAGACGCCACCACGGAGAGGTTAGGCAAAAACGCACGGTGTTCGTCCTTCTCCAATCCAAGTACAGAGAAATCGGAGTCAGCCGATGAAGTGTTAGTATAAACGGTGATAGGGTCTCAGCAAAAACGCTCGAACGACAGGAAACCGTCCCTTTACAATGTCCCAGTGCTTCTCAAACAAAAACCATTGCTTTCATCATGCGTAGCATTCAATATAGTTCTGCGTGATAAGCTCCAAACAGCTGTATCAGTTCCGAGATAATTTGAAGTCAAAGTTTTGGAGAGCGTTAATGGTATCGTACAAGCAAAGTCAGAAATCTCACTCACGAAGCTTACTTTGATACGCAGGCAGCACCGATGACTGTGCAGGGAGCAGGATTACAAGGAACGGTTATTGCAGTTAGAGTCAGCAAAGCTGCAATTCAGCAATGCTGATGCGACTAGAGCCGCAAAGACGACAATGGTAGCAGATCGGATGAAAGCTGGCATTCCTTGGGAAGACATCAAAAAATCAATCAACTTAGTATTTCAATAAACTACCTACACAATACCCCCCAACTGTAGCATCTGCTTGTGGATCTTATCTCCAAACTGCCTCGGTTATTCCGATTTGATGCAACCTCGCAATCTCGGCGTCGTGTCGGTCAATCTCATGAGCTCGGCGTTCTTTGAATCTGGTGATTTTGTCGTCATCCAATCGCCGACTGTTAATCATGTTGTGAAGATCAAAGCTCGTCGTGACCCAGATGTCTTCCTGCTTGTTGATGCAAACCTGCAGACCACGCATTGACTGCCAATGTCCTTTCAGTATCCCGCTACCATGTCCAGAAACGACCCGTGCTTGTGAAAGCATTTTTGAAGGCTTCATTCTTGGTCAAATATTAAAGCAACATTCATCGAATATTGGCATTTTCGACTCCAATAAACCTCTCCTAGGAGCGCTGGGCGTCGGAACAATACAACATGAGTGCGGTGGACGCAAAATGGAGACCCGAGATCGATGGCACACGATCCTTTATTGGTGATTGTAGAAAAGAAGTTGTCAGGAGTCGGTAGCAAGAAGACTGGTTTTGGTTGGGCGTGTGAGGCTTCACAAATTCGCAAGGCGTGTGCCTTGGACAGCACGACGAGGCCGCAACCACCTGCTGGCACGAGTACTTACCGCGGACATTCGCGGTGGAGACTCGGCGATGATGGATTTTGGCTCCAAAATTATCGTGGCCACGACAATGAGTGCCGTCAGTTGATAGAATCCAACTCGAATCTCTGGTGGTCGAAATTGGCCTCTGCTGTCGCTCCCGTTCATCTGGCCAAAAAAATCCATTTCTAAGCCTGCAAGTTCATTGCAGCGATAACGCGTTTCGTATACAACGCAACAGTCCCATATCCGACGCCATTTGCCCGAGCCACTTTTCCCAACGACGACCCATTGCCAGAGTGCCTCATTCGATCTGATGCGCACGACAACTGGACCCACACCTCCCTTTGTGGAATCGCAGAATTGTTGTGGAAAACAGGGCAATCTGAACCGCTAACAAACGATTAGATTCGCAAGCAATTAAACGGTTACAGGAAGCCAATAATTACCCTGTATACAATTTTCAAATGAGAGCAAATGTCTCCAAGCAACATCGAAGTTCTTGCTTGAAATCTGTGACATCCAGGTAGGGGAGCAGTCGTAAGGCTCCCAGAACTTTGGGCAACTTGCAACGAGGAGCCACATAGCGAAGCAAAGCATGATATCATTCACAACGTGACTTTACGAATTTGTCCGAAATTTGAATTACAGCAATAAATCGCAACAGTTTATTGACCGACTGCTGTATCCTAATGGGGTTGCGACAATACTTAGCCTGATAAAAAGCATGTTGCATCAAGAGCAGCTGGCCAACTGCAGGCATTGATCAGCGTTTGCAACAGACCACACGAATCGATTCTCGTGTCATAATAAAGAAAGATAGTCTGCTACTTGAAGTTGGAAAGCGCGCCATCTTTAATTCCTTCGCACTGAGATTCTGCTTTAATGGCGTGCTTTTTTGGCATTTAAAGCAGGCGTTTAAGGCGTCGGAATGCGCAGCTTTGATACCCCCTATTGATTCGATGTCCAAACTCCCACAGTGAAATTGTCCGGCAGTTGGATAACTGGCTCTGGGCCCAGGGTGCCTTCTGCTTCTGTCATGTCATATTATTGAGAATATCGATGAGAAAAACATGGATCTCACTTTCCAGCTCCCTCGTTAACAAACTACGATTCTAAAGCAGCGAGATAGGTGATGCGAACGAACAAGCCAAACACAGCAGCGGCAACTGGCCAATACCATTCTGCTGGCCTGACCTAATGGTCACAACGAGTAGAAAAGAATGCATGCCGCTGTTGGAAACTGTGGAAGTGCCAGTGAGCCCAGTTTCCCGTGGCAAGCCAACGTGTGCTAAATTTTGGGGCATCGTTGTCCTTCCATCTTGTGAACCCGCAAGCTGAAACCACAAGTTAGTGGCAGCAATTTTTCCATCCGCCAGAGGCATGCTGGAATCACAAAGGGCAAACCACAATGAGTTAATGACCCATCATGAAGATTTTCCCCAATACAGCTAGGGATGGAACCATCCCACAGCCCCAAATCTATATCGAATTCGCGTTCTGATCATGAGCTCTCCCTATTAGAAGGCTACATCATAAAAACAGGGTTTACTGACATCCACTTTCCAATAATAAACGGAAGAACAATGACACCCACTTTGTGGTTCTGTGACTGAAACTAGACTTGAGAAGTGGGTGTATATTGTTTGAAATCTTTGGTCTTCCGCAGCAAGGCTTCAAATATCGCCTTTCGGCTAACATTGGATAAGTTGACTTTCTCAGACCCTCTTGTTTCCATCTCCAACCACGCAGGGCGATGATGCTGCAAATTTCGAACGTGGCGGGAGATTTCCCCGGGTTCACCCCGGAACCTCAGTTTTGGAGGGTCATGGCGCAGCCTCTATTAACCCCCATCTAGAAATAAGGATACCTCCAGAAAGCTCGTCAGTAGAACGCGGTTTGTTATTCCACGGGGTTTTGAAATTTTTCTCTTCTTAAGTTTTCAGAAGTGCGCAAATCGGACTATCATTTTTGAACTGAGGGAGTTAGGGGAGTCCAAAGTTCGGTTAACGGTTAACCGGTTCATCCGCATCGGCGATACCTCGGATCATCGGTTCGGTTAATTCACCGGTTTAACCTCGGTTTAACCGGTTAACCACTGAAATTTCAAAATCCAAATACACGAATCAAACTCATTAATAACCGGTTAAAATTAATAAAGTCCAAAATAAACAAATCAAACTCCGTTTTATTATTTACTTGAAATTTCCAAGCAGGCGGTTCCATGAGCGGACTTTCATCATGATTGATATATTTTCGTCTGAGAGTGAGCTACGGTCGGCACTGACGGAATCTCCACTGTCAGAGAAAGCAGATTCTGATGCGACCGATGATCCCGGCATCATTAGCACGTCCCGAGCTAAAAGACTCAGCTTGGGGAAACGTCCGGATTGCTGTTTCCACCAAATTACGGAACATTTACAGGAGCGATCAGGCTTCAGCGTCATCATCGCGTAGTCCTCCACTTCGTCCGTAGAATTATCCTCAGGTCCGCTGGTAGCCGTAAACAAGTTAAACGATATGTCGGCTTTTTCATCGGAATAGATGACATAATCGTACTCGGCAACCATAATGTCTCGAATTTTTAGCTTAATTTCTACGGGGGCAACTTGACTGCTCTGCCGTGGATCTAAAAATAATGTAATAGAGGCGGTGTCATTATTCAGGTTCTGTTGATATTTCTCAAGCTTGGTCAACATTGATGAAGCAGCTTGCTTGACTGTAGGAGTTGTAAATCCTGTTGATGTAGTTCCAGCAATGGTTTCCAGGCACAGTTTTTTAAGATGCTGATATATCAAAGGTTTCATAGCGAGAGTGACATAATTTTTCCCACTTGCTGCGTTTGTACATTGAAACGCTTATTCCAGGAAATCTTTTGATGACTTCAAAACACGCCAATTCAAATCACTCATTTTCATAGAATCAAGCCGTTCTTTAAACTCCGCTTGATTGCAAACCGCTTCAAGAATATCACGATTTTTTAAGCAATTATCAATCATCAAGAATGTTGAGTTCCAACGTGTTTCGACATCGATATTTGGCACATTTTGAATGAAGG
Organism: Polymyxa betae; assembly: GCA_003693705.1. NCBI lineage: Eukaryota > Endomyxa > Phytomyxea > Plasmodiophorida > Plasmodiophoridae > Polymyxa > Polymyxa betae. Next base: position 43,337 of record RBZT01000680.1, read on the forward strand.
GTCGTCCAAAGACAACGGTGAGATCAGCATACTTTTGACGCATAAGGCCAGCTCCTCTAATCATCTTGAGAAGGTCTTTTAGCATCGAAATTTCACGCTTGATCAGTTTTGTAGCATCAACAACAGCTCGATTGATTACGTGACAAATACAGCGGATATGGGACTCATCTGATGAAGGGGCAGATTCAACTGTAACGTAGTATTCAAGTATGCGCGGACATTTTTCATTGCAGGAATCATTTCTCCCCCGCTGTCAGACGTGACAGCAACGACACGAGTGTGAAGCTTGAAATCTTCAAGAACGGAGATAATCAGCTCAGAAGTAGTATGCTGATTGTGAGGAGGAGGAAAATGTTTAAATTCTAAAACAGCATTTTTCAACACCAATCGGCGTCAATCCAATGAAGAGTAATCACAAAGTAGCCCCTCATGACCCTCGATGACCATCCGTCAAGCGTCAGAGCTACGCGTCCTGGAATGTCGTTGATTCTCGAGGTAAACTTGAGTAACGATTCCTGATATTGTTCATGTAACGCGCGTCCAAGCGTGCTCCGACTGGGAAGCGAATAATGCCGATTTAAAGACTTGCAGAAAGCAACAAAAGCATTTGATTCGACCAACGAAAAAGGCTGCTTGTTATCGACAATGAATCCGATAAGGTGTTTCAGAATTGAAGCTTTGGTGTTATCGTCAACTTCAAAGGGGTCGGCAACTTGACCTGAGGCGATCAAGATGCAGTGGTTTTCGTCGCCAGTTTTTCCGTCTTGCTCAATTTTGTGTGAAACGGCCAGATGACGCTTCAGTGTGCTAACACCGGTACTGGCTGCATATGATATATGATTTTTGGTACATTGAGTGCAGAAAACTCGTCCATCTCGTCTGTTGTAATAAGACCACACCCACGAAGAGTATGCGGAAATTTTACGTTTACGACCTGTTTTCGTGTAGCTGCTGTGTGTAGCCCTTCATTCGACCCAGATACCTGTGACGAAGCAACAATGCCGCGCTGTTGGACGGCCGATGCAGCGCGGTCCTGAGATTCAGGCTCCGATTCCGAGAGACTACTACTGGGAGAGAACCCACTGTAATCGGTCATTGAAGAACAGAGAAAGGAGATGAATGAGAAAGAAATCGATGAAATGCCGCATGCGCAGTTTATGAATTTTTTACCCGGCTAACCGATCGGTTAATCGGTTAGGAGAAAACCATGAACTGGTTAACCGGTTCGCGCGGTTAACCGGTTAACCGATTCTTTTGAACCGAACTTTGGACAATCCTAGATGGAGTATATCGTAAAATCAGGGGAATATTCGTCGAATATCCAGCGCCAGTCATTAAAACACGTCCAGAATCAGGCTTATATAATTCCATACACTACCTCCCCCAAGGCAAATTTATGCAGGAAGGTAGAAAATTTGTGAAATTGCATATGTAGAAACACCAGTAAAACCGCCCGCATCAAACCCTGTGGGATAAATATTGGTTTTGGAAAAAAGGTCTACTTACTAACAGGTCCACGCACTTTCATTAATGATGCGTCTATAATGGGTAAAAATGGGTGATTTGGATAATACTTCACGAAGTTATGGATAGCACTTGGCGAAAGTTTTTGGATAATTTTTCCTGGGCACCAGGTATTTTCTAGATCGGAAGGTCCTCTCCATTGTACCTGGTATTCAACATCAGTACAAGTTGCATTTTGTCTAGCATCACGGATTTTCTCAACCTGTTGATTAGACATGTCATATCCCTAGGCCACCGATATTAGGAATGTATACATATTATCACTCAACCGGACTTTTCTATAATTTGCGTGAACTGGGCAATAAAAAGAATATATTCTTATTAGCTTGTCACAGAATACTGAAACGGCAGCCGTCTGTTATGAGGCCCCAGCTGATTGTTTGTATTTTTGAAGATAACATATCTGTTTTAGGATCAAAAGGTACGCTCAGCAAGATCCATTGCCTCTCTTGACCTATTCTCTTTCCAACTGGATCCCTGCGATTCTACATTGCTAATATGGCTGGACCAGAGAGGACGTTCCTGAATGGGAGATTGTTGACGAAGACGAATTTCTTGATAGCGCTGGTGGCCCCCGTTATAAACAGTTCCTTCGAACCATTGTCGATCGAATTTCTAGAAACTATGCGAACCGTCGTGTGGGAGCGTCGCGCAGAGAAATGGTTTTGACCGTGATCGAGCCCGCTTTCCACAGACTAGTGTCATTCTTCAACTCCGCGATGCCAGCGAGCATTCAGCACACAAAAGTCGCTGAATATTCGCTTTATTAGAACTGCTTTAGTGATGTCAGCTTTGAACTGTTCTTCCGACCAAAAGTTCGAGATCATGGAGGGTCTTAAACTACCAGTTTTGGATTACGGACGACTTAAATAACTGTTAGAAAGCACCCGAGCGTACTCAGCATTGGGGAGAACTGGGTCATGGACACGTGGATGACGCTCAAGGCGACCATACACCAAAATTCATGGAGCTTGAATGGATTCGTTTGGAGGAGAGCCGACGCCGCATTCTGGACGCTGACAACGCGTGGTTTGTTGTTGATGATGACTTGATCAGTTCAAGAGCACAAGATGTTCAAGTTAAGACTTTGAGTCAGAGGAAGGCTGGCAAGGATTGACACACAGCTTATGTCTTGGCTGATAAGCATTCTCGTATTGGAAAAGCAAGTAAGCTACGTGTGAGAGGTGCGAAACAAGAGGAATCTGTTGATTACCTGTTCAAGCTACTGACAAACCATCACGCTGGATCTCTTCGAAGCTGTGGTGACTCAAGATCGGGGATACGGGAACCCTGAAATTGAAATGAAAACGGTTCAGAGCGGAATGGGGTGCACCCTCATCATGCCGAATCACCTTATGAATCACCACCCCTATGCCTGATGCCTCAGAATCACAGCTTCAGGCATCGAAGCTGCTGCCACTTTTTATAAGGCAAGGAACAACCAATCTACTTTCGAGATCGGCCAAAGTGATGATGATCCTGACGAAAATGATGAAGTTGATGATATTGACACTGACGGAATGGCAATCGGTTTGCATGAAGTTGAATCGAAACGAAAACACGAGGTCATTCTGATAACAAATCTGGGTAATGCCAGAGCATCTTTGCTTGGGGCCGATGTTTGGGCGGCTTCGAAAAAGGTCAAAGTTGCTGGACAATCTAATGCTGTTTCAATGCAGGTATTCGCTATTGCCGTTCGCGAGCGTGACGATCAGAAAGCCTGTAAAAGATTGAGGTTGTGCATCGCGTGGCCCAGTATTCTTTAATTTTTTCACAAATGGATGACGGTTTATAATGATCTAAGCAAATGCAATGCCAATAATACTTTGTTGTTTCCAGAAGATTCTGCTGTTACGAAGACCCGGTCACGTGTAATTATTGAAGAAGCAGTTGCGGGCCTATGCGCAGACTGGTTTCAGCTGCGAAGCTATCGTTGCACTGCCACTATGGCAGCATTTCTGATTCGTCTTGACACGTTCGCTCACAGGTTCATGTCGCGTTCTTGTTCAATTAATGTTACTGACGCTCCAGATTCCGATGGCATTATTCAAATGTTTGTGAAATCGTGGTTTCATCGACACTCATCCACAGATATTATGCGAAGAGGAACGAAAATGAAGCTCGAATTGTTGAAGCCATTTCAGACCTGAGCATTGTCGACCACATCTGTGAGGTTGGCTTGATTCGACACAAGACCCTTCAATGGGCTGCAGCTTCCCCTGATGGTATAGCGATGATCTCGATTCCTACTGGGGTTTTCCCTTGTGTTGTCGAGATCAAGAGCGAGATCGTTGGCTCCAGCGTTGACGCAGCTGTTGCTGTTCGTAACAGATACGGCACGTTGATCTACTTGAAAGTTGAGGACGATGTTTGGTGGGAAGCAATTCCTAAAGAGCATCGGGCGCAGCTGCTGCATCAGGTATGGAGATGGGTGAGATTATCATTGACGTGATCCTGTAACAACATGATCTACAAGTTTGTGTCTCTGAATTCAACTACTTTATCTACTGCAAGGCTCGGGAAACATCTCCAATCTATTGTGCAGTTGGGTACGTCACGTTTACTCAAAAAGATGCCTTCATCGGCGCTTTCACCAACGTGGGAAATTCTCCGCTTGACTGGACGCACACGGACGTCAGGCCCCATGATGTTGTCCTGCCGGCATGGATCGAAAATCAGACTCGGATATTCTTCGTTCGCATTATCGCTTTTGGAGAATGATTCAGGATACTGCTCAGTTGAAGGGACCATTGAAACCTGTCAAAGTCTCTAAGCACAGTGCGCAATCCCTTTATTCAAAGATGAAACGGGGAGTTGATGGTGCAGCTGACTATTTATCTCGAATATCATTCCCACTGGCAAACTTGCCTTCGAGGTTAAATTCGTGCTGAGGTCGGTAATTATGGTTGTCATCAACGCATGCATCGCATACAGAATGCATAGATGACGAGATTTGGTTGATAGCGGTGATAAATTCCCAAACAGATTGCTGAATAATTGTTAACGATCTGTGGCGAGAGTCGAATATGTATCAGATTGTATATTCAAGGCCGGTAAGGAATTGCTAGTCTCTGCCCCAACTGTACCGCCTCCAAACGCTGATGTTTCGACAAGTGAATCTACATAGGCACGCGGCTCGTTGACAAAAAAACAGGTGGCGTTATTGCAAGCAAAGATTCCAATCAGGGAACCTTTGAAATTTTTCAACTCTCAGGACGGGCAACTCTTACGAGATTCACGAGGCAATCACGTTCCCATTATGAACGCAACCGACCCAAAGACAAATAAGCCGTATACTCGTGGCAGAAGATGCGTTTCGTGCGTTCGGGAGTTAAATCGTACTGTACCACCTGTCGCCAGTTTATGTGTGCATCCGTCCTAGGCACTCAAAGCACAGCCTGCGCCGTTACGCTCCACCGACGAAAGAAGTTGGCCTCGACGAGAGATACAACTCGTCAAAAACGAAAGTATTCGATTTCGGATGAGCAACCATAAAATCGACTGCAACGTCGTCTGAAATTGTCAGATTCGAATGCAGACCAGGAGGCAAATCTTGCAGATGATCGAGATCGAACAGTTGGCGATTCTAATGATCAACTGTCCGATTGTTATGCAGATATTGTTGACGGGGAGCATGCCAACCACGTTTCTCACACTTTTGGAGTCGAGGCGAGTACACCCTCTTCACAATGGCCAGACGGGGCCAGAGAATCATGAATATTTTTCTTAGACCGGTTCCTAGCACGGCATCCAGGGCATGAAATCGCCACTATGCATCGTACTCGACATTTAAGTGACGAGCCTAAGAAGATTCAACGGCATTTTCTAACCTTAGATTTCAGAAAAAGGGCTTTTGAGATAATAAGAATATAGTCTTAATAAAGAAAATCTCCGATGTGAGCCCTATCAATATTCAAAATCAATTTATGAAGCAACCGACAGGGCAACAGAGAATATGTTTTGGAACTGAGCTGGGGAGAGCATTGCAGCCATCACCCAAATAAAAACCGAGTTGATAACGCTGTTTACTCGCTTGTACAGCATTCCAAATTGCTATTCGGAATATATTGTTAAGATCTCCGTGGCTTAGGGATATTGAAGCTGCTTAATAATAACATCAGTTATATCAAGATGTTTATCACAATAAAACTGAATCCGATCACAATGTATTTGTTGTATCTCTCCAGTGAGCAAATTTTCAACTGTGAAAAAAGTCAGATGCATGAAAATCGACAATTAGATGAGGTCCATGCCATACAAAATCGAGTATATTATCAGTTTTGTTTCTTGTAATGGAACAAGACATCGTCGCCAACATCAAAGTTAGGCAATTCCAATGTTTTGATTTACTATCTCGGTGAGATTGCCGCTCAGTCTCTGTAGCAGCTACAATTGCTTTATGCATATACCGGTACTGAAAACTATTCTGCCAGTTTTCAATTGAATTTACAATTTGGTCTGCTTGAATATCATCAGAGCTAATAGCAAACGTTTTGTGCTATAAAAATTAATATCTAGAGGGTTGTCAGCTGGCCATCCGGTCATTACAGTGATCGGCCGGTGAAAAGCTAAACGACATGTGGACGATGGTTTATGACATACATGTTGCACCAGTTTTACAAAACAAGGCCAATCAGCGTAATCAGAGCGAAATTCTGATATTATACAAGGTATTAAATTTACAACATTACGATTCACAATTTTAATCGTGCCATTTGAGTATGAGGCTGGTTCAAGTGTGAGAAAATGCGGGGAATAAATGCGCAATAAAGGAAAATGCGGTTGAAAAGTGCAGCGGACGGAAAATGCGGCGGCGGATTTTTCAAAGGGCTGCGCCAGAATTGCGCCCACTGGGAGAATGGAGCTGCATTCTCTGCAATTATCCATTTCTGGGCGTCAGCCATGTCGACTGAATCGGCCCCGAACCTAGCTCCTTCCACTCCGTCTAGCCATGGGACGAGCAAGCGGGCAAGAGGTCGACCATCTAAGGATGAGAACCGTGAAAAACCAATAGCTTGGTCTAATGGTATGGTGGAGCAGTTGATGGAGCTGCGTTCTAAACAGTTTTATGATTTTTTCAAAGATAGTAAGCATTGTCACCGCATTTCAGATGGCTGGAACAAAATAGGATACGAAATGACCAAAACAACTGGGCAAAACATCACCAAAGATAAGGCACGACAGAAATTCACACAATTAAACAAAAAATGGCGCCATCACAAGCCCGATGGAAAAGAATCTACCAAAACCGACAATGAAGACCCTGGTGATAATAATAAAGACGAAGGTTTCGAATGACTGCTGCTCAGGTCAGAGAGTCAATCATTCAGCTAGGGGTCAACAATTGATCACTAATGTACAACCAACAAAAACTAACCTGATCGGCAATGGAATAGCATTGATGGGTCTGTCCTTGGAAGGCGGCCTTGCTGGACTTTCAGAAGGGCTCAATAATATTGCTTCCTCCTTATACTGCCAGGTGCCGGAAAAGACCAATGAAGAAATGCGGTCGCTCATGAAAGGAGTCAAGGAAGATCAAAACAAAACTCGAGAGGCTCTTGAGCGGGTAGCCACCATGCTAGAGCGGGGTGCAGCCGTCCAGGAAGCACTTCTCGAATTTCATCGCTCTAAGAAAGATTGAGTGTAACTACAGCACATGCAGAATACTTTATATCATTTTCGTTGCGCCCACAAATAAGCTCGAATTAGGTCACGACTTTTCTTAGCTGCCTCTCCAGCAACTGCCACAGCTCCGTTGCCTGCGAGATTATCATTGGAGTCAATTTCAATTATAGGTTGATGGGCGTCTCCCTCCACCTCTACGTACACATCGTGCAGGTCGATAAGGATATTACGCAGAATAAGGCAAGCTCGAACAATTCGTGCCATACGCTTAACACTCACCTTTTCGTATCGACAGTCAGCTCGGCCATTGCCTTCGTTGCCTTTCTGATTCAACGGTGCTTTGAAAATGCGGAAACGGTTCTTCAAAAGCCCAAGAGCTATTTCGATGTTGATCCGAGTAATTGAATGAAGGCTATTATAATGTTTCTCCTGGGAATCTCTGGTGTCATTGTCATACGGTGTCAATGCAATGTGTGAACAGCTGGTATCCTGTATCAGCGACGATCCCCTTACAAGCAGGAATAATAGCTGCAATAGTCCGGCCAAATTTCGAGCGGTTATAAACACCTTTGTCGTTCTCGGATCCAGGGAGATTCTTTCGAGGAAATGATACGAAATTGTGCGTAAAAAGTATGATGAATTTACGGCCAACCCTATTGTATTGATAAAATAATAAATCACCAGGGTCCACTTCAGTCGGGCCGAGTACATCTCCGTTCCGATCGCCGATAGTCCGTGACCATAAACTTTTGCGTGGTCTGCTATCCAACACATACCGGTACTCTCATTGAATTGTCATTAGGTCACGTCATCCATGATCGCCAGCGAGTAGGCATCGTAGAAATCGTCCAGGCCGGCTACCTCTCTCGAGCCATCGTCCAGGAAGGCTACCTTTTCTCCGGAGCCAAGTAGCAAAAGACATAATTTCCATTCCAGGATCTTCAGTGTCTGTAGAGCGGATCTTCAACTGCAGTCGAGAGGAGATTGGGCTACGCCGGTTTTCTGTGAAGCCAGACACTACGCGCATTAATTTTCGGAAAATGTGCTTTGAAGGCTGGAAAAAATTCAACATCATTTTTTCCCTTTTTTTCAAATTGTTTTGTTTCGGTACCGGTACTACCGGTATCGGACCCGGGTTTTCCGGTCGGTACCGGTAAAATGGCGATACCCGACCCGTGAATACCCGATCGGAGCCCTAAATATTGCATCTACGGTCGTAATGGCCCATCACTTCAGAGATGAAGTACGACGCGATATCCGTGACCAAAATTTGCGGACTGCCAAACAGGACTCGCCATTCCATCAGCGCTTCCACTGTTATCATGGCGTTCGGGGTATGTGCTGGGGTGATTTTGATCATACCTGTCAGGTCTTCTCTCAAAATCGGATTCCATTGATAATCATGGGATCCGCTTTGGGGTTCTGGCATTACATATATCTAATCCATATGCAGCACTTTATTACGCTGCATCCCATGAACGGCTTCTCCGAGTGGCCTTGGAATTCTGACTCCACCTCTGGTTGGGAGGCAGTGTAAACAAAGTTTACACAATTTCCTCATATATTTTTCGCAACATTTCCACCGGCAGAATATTTTTTTGTCGCTGCTTTATATCCCAGGTGGCCACTGTTTCCCCCGCTATGCGCAATAACACATAACCGCGTCTTCAGATCTTCAATCTGATCAGGAATTATAATCCTGCCATCCTTCACACTTCAATCCTTCTGTATTAACTTTAATAAAATCTTCTGTATTGAGCCACTTACTTTGTTCACTTCTGATTTCTTCTAAGTTTGGCCATTTAAAATCTCTTTGCAACGGCCTCACTCTCATCTCTCGTACGGTGAGCTTCTCTGCCGTATCATGAAATGGATCTGGCGCTCCCCATCTAGTCATAAGGTCTGCCAAACATTTTGTTCACCACTGATATGTTCAATATCGTAATTAAAACGCTGGAATTCTAGCGCCCATCTCTGCAACTTTTGGGCAGTATGTTTTGATACTTCTTTTGGTGAAAAAATCTGGACAAGATTTTTGTGATCGACAAACAGTTTAAACGGTCTCTTCATTTGTAATAAATAGTCTAACTTCTGAATTGTGTCCTTTATAGCAAATCCTTCTTTTTCTATTACGGACCATTTTAATTCGACTGCGTTAAACCTGTGCCCTACAAATACTAGGGGCTCATGTCTCTGCAGCTCGACTGGTTTCTCGGCGTCTTTTATCGGAATCTGCGTGACCATCCCCGATGCGTTATAATCATTGGCATCAGTGAACATGCACTGAATTCGGTCCTCTCGCGGAAACCCGAGCGTCCCACTCTGCGCAACGGCCATTTTTAACTTTTCAAATGCCAATGCGTGTTCAGGGCCCCATCCAAACTTCATAAATCAGACTTGCCGTGCTGCACTTTTCTTCCTGCTCGGCATTTTCTTCATGCATTCCTCAAATATTTGCTGAAGTTTATATACTTTGGAGTTAAATTCTGGAATTGATCGGCTCATCCACTGCACTGCCATTCAGAACTGTTGCAGATCCCTTACTGTCTTCGGTTGTGGAATATTGAGCAATGCTTCTATCCGTGCGGGATCATGCTCTACCCCTTCTGATGAGAACACTCTTCCACAGAATTTTACTTTATTAGCGAACAGGTCGCCTTTTGTAACATTAAACTTGATGTTGGACTTCTTTGCTATTTTAAGGGTTTCTTCCAAACTGTT
>RBZT01000680.1:53221-72193 GCA_003693705.1 Polymyxa betae
GATAATCAACTTCTTATACATCATGTCTTTGAACACTTCTGACATTCTAGCCTGAAATTGTTTCGCTGAGTTCAGCGCTCCTTGGATGGATCTGAAAGGGTATACCGGTAGACTCCTCTATCTGTCATAAAGGAGAGCATCTCCCTACAGTCTTCTGACAACTGCATCATCCAGAAACCTTTGAAAGCGTCCAGCTTGAACAATATCTTCGATCCAGCCAGGTGATTGACAATTGCTTCCATGAAAGGCATGGGTCAGACCGTACTTTCGCATAGAGCATTAACTCCACTCAAGTCTACAGTCATTCTACGGCCTCCATCTGGTTTCTTCACTACCAATACAGGCGATGCCCATTTATTTCTTCTATTAGACCGTACTTCGATAGTTCATCAGTAAATCTCTTTCAGAAATTCACTATCTTCTGGGCTATACTTCCTAGCCTTGCACTTGTATGGTGCTACATTTTGCTTCAGTTGGGTAACGAATGGAGTAACCTGCAGGACGGTCTGGACCAAGACTTTTCCACCAATCGGATTTATATTTCCGTATCAATNNCAGGCAGTCCATTGTCTGCAGCTTTTTTCCTCATTTCATTTAGGCTGCATTCAATCTCAAGCGGACATATTGCCCCAATGCCAACTTCCTCATCTGCTGGGCTTATCCGCTGCGCAATTTCTTCATTGCGTTCTTCTAAATCTTCTGTATTGTCCAAAGACGTCACTTCATCTTCGTCTTCTATATTATCAATAGGCCTATTTTCGNNNNCTTCAATAAATCTCCTCCTAAGAAGATTTCGTCACTGGGTGCATCCCAGAGATTGCTGGGAATTTGGCCTTCGGATTGGCCTTCTCCGCGCACTTATTCTTTGGCCTTCTAATTGGCCTTCTCCGATGCAATTGGCCTCCTGGATGGCCTTCTGGATGGCCTTCTCCAATGTAATTGGCCTTTTGGTTGGCCTTTGCGCAATTTTGTTGGTTTCCTTACTATAAATCACAGTTTCCGGGTATTGATAACTCTCCTTCTTTTGCAATCTGTATAGTACGGAATCTTGATTTTAATGATATAAAAGGTAAATGTAACATCGTAGATCGTAGCAATTGTAAAATTTTCATCTCTCACAAATCCATGGAAGATTCTTCGCTTGAAGTCGATACCATTCGGGAAGTTTCGTCGCTGGAAGTCGGTACCGCTGGCCTAAAACTAATCCAATTACGAAAATAGTGCACTGGCATCCAGCAATAAGAGTCCTTTTTGCAAACTCACCGGGGAATAGACCGCTGAGATATTGTACGTTGTGCTTTGCGGGCAGAATTTGGTTGATTGGATATACGAGCAGTCTAGCACTGCGACCATTTTCTGGTCTAATTATTTGGTTGTTTCTCTCGCGCTATCAAAAATGAGCGAATTAAAATCTCACGGTTGATAACACAGTTGTACTCTGCGATCAGCTAAAAGGTCGTCGTTGACAAATTGGGCAATCATTGGATCTTGCCTCAGCATTTCTTGGTAATCTTCAATGGACCGACAAAAATGGTCTGAAGCCCGTCACCCTTCTCCATTAATCTCCGACGGAATCAATGTAAAGGTAGAAATTCTTCTCATGCGAGGGCCGCTTTCATGATAGAGTTTAATCTGACAAACATTTCGAATTTTGATAAATTACAGTGTTTACTTTTTTAGAGATCATACGGAGTTTTCTGGGGTGAGAACATCCCCGCTGCTCAAATTGAAGCATACATCGAAACCACGTTCTGCAATTTCATCAGTGCTATATACCTGGAAAGATTGGTTAACTCTCAAAACCCTAAAAACGCTAAACCCCCGCATAGTTTACTGCGTCCTACTGCTCGTAAAACTGCGTATCCCCTTCCTATCTTTTCTTAAATCTTTCTTTATTTTATTCTTCTGACGAATTCTATCGCGACCCCACAAATCATCGGTCTCCTTGATTCCACGGTGCCGCCACGGTCTTTACGCAATAATACATTAAATTTCCATTCTCTCTATATTTTCCTTCTCGTTTCTAACGTCGTCCGAACAGCCGCAGTCGGCGGTTCGTGTCGTCGTCCCGACGTCAACTGGAAAGTTGTCACATAGGCTGATTCGACGTTTCCTTCCAGAAGCGTTTTGGTGTTTGACAAAGACACATCGTTTTTCGTTTATTGTTTTCACTTTGGTTCCGTTATACCGCTACGTGTAACGTAAGTCTTCTATAATTCTGCAATACTGCGCCTCTTGCTTGGTCAGTGCTTTCATCACGCATTTTTTGGTTCCGTTACTAGTACGTGTAACGTAATTCTGCTTCATTTCAGTCTTTTGAGTCTTTCCTATTTATCACTCAGCAGTGAATTTTGTTGTTTTCCTCAACATGAATCGTTTCCAATTTTCTCTCGTCACCACACCAAAGCCTTTTATTTATGATCGGCCGTCTATCATCTCGTTTCTTCAAGACTGGAGTCAGTACAAGTCCGACGTCGCTCGTCTTAATTCGTCTCTTTCCAATGAGACTTCTGTCCAATATTCGGCCGTCCCAATGCGCGATTGCATTGAACCATCGCTCCTATATACATTATGCGTTTATGAGATGGGACTTGCCGAAAAGAAGGTTTCAATAGTTCCTGATGATGAACTGCAAATTCATCTGAAGTCGCAAGTTGATGAAGTTGTTGCTGTACCGGTTGATTCCAAACTGCTGTTCAAATCTCTTCGTTTTGTTCATTATGATGCTCCAATGCGTCCATGACATTTTCGGTCACTGTCACTCAATCATCGATTCCTATGGGTTGGCTTCTCTCTTCGAGGCGTACTCAGACCTTCGGACAAAACAGATCGACGCTATTATTTCTGCTGTGTATCCGGAAGCTTTGCGTAACTCTCTCCGCAACCGCCTAAATTTGGACAAGATCGATCACCGATCTGATTTATCAAAATTGTTCAAATTTATGGTTGAGACGCTAAGAAGCTTCCGTCTTTTTAATCCTGTCCCGACCTCTGAGTCACCTCCTGCGATTACACTCCCTGGAACGATTCGGCCGTCCACGTCGTCTGTTGTCCGGGAACCGCGTCAGTTGCGCTGTTTCCACTGTAAAGAGTCTCATCACGTCAGGGATTGCCCGTCTTGTACCCCGGACGAGGCCGCGCGCCTTATGAGTGATTTCACTGCGCGCATCCGCACTACAGTTTCTTCTCCGGGCTCGAGATCCGGACCTTCCGCAGGCCCCGCTCCGGTGACCCCATCTCGGGGCTCTGCTCAGCATCGGTCTTTTGCATCGCCTACGCTTGCCTCCATGGCCTCGGCGCGGCCTCCCTTACGGTCTCCGTCTGGGAACTCGTCCCATTCTGCCTCTGGTGCCGCTTTCTCTAGCGGGACCAGCACGACTGGTGCCCGCGTTAGTCGCGTCTCCGCCGATACGCATATTTCTTCATACTGGAATAAGCCTAAAGTTCCGGTTTCTCCATGTATTGAAGTCATTTAGAGTACTCCGCTGAATTCTCCCTCTGATCCGCATACAGCTGACGTTCCCCGCGTTAATCAAGTTTCTCGGGATTGTATTATTCGAAATTGAGAAAATAACGTTGGTGCGCGTTTACACTCGGTTCAACTCGAGATCAATTCCCAGTTTTTCGAGTTTTCGGCCGCATTAGATGACGGCGCCGACATCACTCTAATGGGATCCAGCGTCTGGGATTCTATTGCAGACTCCGGCCTCATCACCGAGAATGTTCAAGTGCCCTTCAAGCTAGCTGACGGTTCTCCGGCCGTCGCGACACGCGTTGCTTCCGTCGATATGCATCTTCATACATTGGCTGGTCCCGTGATAGCTCGGGGTCAGCAAGTGTATATTGCTGACCTCACTTTACCTGATATCCTACTTGGTCGGCCGTTACTTCTGTCACTGGGTATCGACGTCGAGCAGCAGCTGTGTGATCTTGCTGTGAGACCAGATGACGCTCCTGCTGCGCAATCATTCGATGACCGTGATAGTTTCGGATGCTTTGAATGAGGCTGTCGCTGCAGCCTCATTTCATGCTCCACCTTCTTTAATTCATGAACTTAATGCTCTGCTTTTTGACTACATCGATGTTTTTCGCGTTAAGTTAGGGTAGAAATCACGAGTTTTCGTGTGAAGATGAGCCCAAAAGTCACGGTTAAGAGCCTTGCGGGGTAACCTGGCTCACTCTAGAGCTGCTGAGAATCGCTGCGCGGGGGAGGCAACGATCCTGACGGCGACAACTCGTTTCTACGTACGTGACTGCTGAGCAGCTGTAGCGTTCTTCAGTGGCAGTAGCTACGATCGCTGGAGACGGCGGAGCCCAATATTTCAGTTTGATTACGGATTATTAAATCCATCTTCTTCTTGGGCTTCTCCGGCATTTTGTGTGCCCAAACCTGGCTCTAATCGATCTTTGCGTTCCGTGTGCGACCTCCGTATACCGATCTCCATGATGAAACGCCTTTCGTACCCCCATGCCGCAATTGTTATCGTTAGGCAAATACCTGTCCGAATCGAGCTGTTTCTTCACTCTTGATGTTTTCAAAGGTTTTTGGCAGATTCCGATTGCTGGAGACATCGAAAGCCAGTCAATGCTGACCCCAATCGGCATCTTCACGCCCAATCGTCTTCCTCAGGGAACGTTAATTCAGTTTTTATTTTTCAACACGTTATGGACACAATTTTTCGGCCATCTTTGTCGTGCCGTGAATTGGTGATTTGGATCGATGATCTCTTCGGTCACGCTCCGGACCCGGCTTTTTTGCTTCACATTCTTCGAACAGTTTTGCAATTATGTCGCCAGTTTCGCCTGAAACTCAATGCTGCACGCTGTAAGTTTTTCCTTCGAGAGGCAAAGTGGTGCGGAAAGATACACTTCGAAGGCGGTTGGAATCATGACCCTGCTCGTACTGCGGCTCTTCAGTCAATGGATGAACCGCGAACTGCCGCTGATCTCATGCAGTTTCTCTGTGCATGTACATGGTTTAGCCCACATATTCCAGATTTCGCGCGCATTATCCAACCATTGCGTAACTTGCTGGAATCTCTACTTAAGCAAAGTAAAGACCGATCCAAGAATTCAGCACGACGTGTTCTTATTTCGTCTGATCTCTGGGATGATTCGGTATCTTCTGCTTTTACTGATATGTTGACAGCTCTGAATCATTCTGTGGCTTTGTCACATCCTACAGCTGGGATGGAACGTTGTGAGTTTCACGATGCTTCTGGGGACTTTTGTTCTATTATTATCACTCAGGTGTCACCGGAAGAGCTATCAAAGCCTGTCGCGGACCAGCGTCACGAGCCACTTGCTTTCTACAGCAAACCATTTTCCGGCCCCGCTGCTCGCTGGTCTGTGCCCGAAAAAGAAGCTTACGGTCTGATTGAAGCTGTTGACCGTTTTGATTACCTTCTTCTTTTTGATCAACCTTTCCGAATTTTACCGATCACCGGAATTTAACTTGTATTTTTAATCCGCAATGCTCTTCTGTTCCTTCAAAGCGTCCTTCTATCTATAAGTTACATCGTTGGAGTTTACTTTTGAGCAGCCTGAACTATATTATTGAGCATATTCCCGGCCATCTCAATGTCTGGGCCGATATGTTGACTCAGTGGGCTGCGCCTCGCATAATTTCACCGGTCATCCGCCGCGCCATGAAGGTCCCGGTTGGGATCGTGCAGCCCCTCCAGTCTGCGGATTTTGTTTTCCCGCTTCTGAGCATATCATCGAAGCGCAGCAGGCCGCGTTCCCGGACCCCGCCGGCTTCCAAAGCGGCCCGCACTTCTTCTCTCTGAATTCTACTGGTGTTTTCATTTCGGGATCCGACATTGTCTGGATTCCTGATGATTCTTCTGAGCTTCAACTTCGTCTAATGATTGTCGCCCATTGCGGCAGCGCTGGCCACCGCGGCTCTGTGGCAACATATGACGCACTTTCTTCCCGATTTTATTGGACTACTATGCGAATTGACCTTGACCTTTTTCTTCAACAGTGTTTACATTGCCTCTCGAATCGAAGCGGAGCTACGGTGCCAAGGCCGTTTGGTGCTAGTCTTGAACCGCAATTTCGAAATGCAGTTATTGATTTTGACTATATCTGGGATCTTCTCGTGATGGATATGCACATCTCGTCGTCTGTGATCGACTATCGGGTTATTGCGATTTATTCCCCACTCCGACACCCACTGCTCGTCGTACGGCAGAGTCACTTTTGGATTGGTTCTCCCGTTTTGGTATTGCTCCAATTTGGGTGAGCGATCGAGGCACACATTTCCTGAACCAGACAGTTGATGAGCTTTCTTCTTTATTAGGTGCCCGTCATCATTTTCATTTGGCCCACTGTCCTTGGACCCATGGTGCTGTTGAGAATTTAAATCGACAAATTTTGTCAATTTTTCGATCATTATGTTCCGAGTTCCGTCTTGATTTAAAAGATTGGCCTTTTTGTATTTCTCTGGTTCGGTTTGCTCTTAATCATTCGGTTTCGCCGAACACCAAGCTGGCTCCCATTGAACTTATGACTGGCCTCCCGCCGAGCTCCCCTCTGGATACAATCTGGCATCCTTTAAGGTCTGAGTTCGTTACGGTCCCTTTGTCTAGAGATCATCTAGACAATCTTGTGTCTGATTTGCGAAATTCTTTATCGCAGATGCATCGCCATACCCTGGAGATCCGTAATCAGGCGCACTTTCGCGCCAATCGACGCCGTCGCGCACCTTTGGCGAACTTTGCCGTGGGCGATGTCGTGTTATATTCTTCCCACGGCCCTTCTTCTGAACTTTACCTTCAATGACGTGGTCCAGCACGCGTAGTTGAATGTCGTTCCGAACACATATATTGTATCGAAAACCTGATCACATTGGAGCGCTTTGAATGCCATGCTCAACGCTTACTGTTTTACTGTGACTCTTCTTTAAATGTTACACAGGACCTGAAGGATCAGATCGCGTTTGACGACAACGGCTATGAAGTTGAATCTATTCTCGCTGCCAAACGTGACAAGCGTATTTGGAAAATCCTTGTTCGCTGGCGCGGCCTTTCTCCCGATTATGATTCCTAGGAGACTTTGTCATCCTTGAAACAAGATGTCCCGTCCATTTGAAAAACTTGCTGAAATCTTCCGGCCTTCCGGAGGCTGCGACTCTGCTGGAACTGCTTCCTCGGGAGAGGGAGATGTGACGCATATTTTACTGCGTCCTACTGCTCGTAAAACTGCGTATCCCCTTCCTACCTTTTCTTAAATCTTTCTTTATTTTTTTCTTCTGACGAATTCTATCACGACCCCACTAATCATCGGTCTCCTTGATTCCACGGTGCCGCCACGGTCTTTACGCAATAATATATTCAATTTCCATTCTTTCTATATTTTCCTTCTCGTCTCTAAACGTCGTCCGAACAGCCGCAGTCGGCGGTTCGTGTCGTCGTCCCGACGTCAACTGGAAAGTTGTCACACCACATTACCTTGACTATCAGCCAATAAATCATCGGCTCTCGCACAATGTCTTGTTGAATCAGCATCAACAATGTCAGTCCTGTACGAATTGTCCAGTTGATTGTTTGGAATTACAGCAGCTACAACGGCAACAAATGATCAATCAGAAACGGATTCTTGAAAATTTCGAAATAGATTCAGATTTTAATATCACACGAATTAATCCATATTTTCTTCATATTCAGCTCCGAAACCAGTCAACGATTGTAAAAATCCTACCGTTGCTTGCATGATCATTTGTCTCCTGGCTGGCGACGTCAGGATATGGGTATTCCGGATACCGTCGAACAAGGTGCGCTATCTCCATTATTCGAAAAGATTTCCTATGCAGACGGAGCACATTTGAATGAAAACCCGATATAAATCACCAGAAAAAACCCAGCTTTGAAACTCCCATCCCCAAACCAATGTATTGCAGAGCTCGATAGTTTGAACAAATTTCGCCTCGATTTGTCGTTTGTACTCTAGAACCAGTTCTAAAGGTCCCAACAATGCTGTTACTTAAGAAACGGAAGATATATCTCGTTGAATTCGAGCTATGTTCAGCATATCTGCATGTTTTAAGCACAGAACTAGAGGGTTTTCGCGAGACAAATGAATTCCTATAACGTCAACATCATCGAAGCCGTTATTGGAAGAGCCAGCTCTAGTTACATGTCAGAAAAGCAATCCATTCTGTTTGGAAACGAATAATACCGTTGTGATTGGCATTGTCAGGCTGCAAGGTTAGATCAGGTACCTGGTCTCCTGCTGTGTTGGTTTGAATTGCTGTCGATAACTGTCCTGCCATTTCTAAAGCTTCCAACATATCTACACCCATGACTTAGATATCGATGAGAGCAGAGAGCAAATGATCCACGAATTTAAACCAGAAATATTATCTCAGTTAATCTCTGATCAGTGATCACTCCCTACCTGGAACTCAAATGAGATATGAAAATTTGTCAAAAAATGCAAACTATAATTTAAAACAAGCGATGTGTTAGTCAATTACCGAATTCAGAATCACTGCCTTCATTGATGCCTATGACTGAATTTGTTGGTTCGGTTTGATAATCATCCTCACGATCATTTTATCCGCTACGTACATTCGCTAATACCAGGTTCCTGGATTGAAAAACATCGTCCTGAGTGCCCGAGGATTCCGTGCCTGAGAAAATTTTTATCAGCCACAACTAAATGTTGGTAGGAATCTCCAAAAATCACAAACATAACGTTACCAGCTTCATCATTTGCTGCTTCTTCAACCGATTCTGAACCATCATGTGTTTCAAACGCGTTCCTGAAAACAAAACTGTGTAATCGTTTGGAATTAATCCAATGTCAAACGTTGTCATTTCGGAATGTCTAGGCGCACGAGATGGCCCTCCCTGACAAGATTGATAGTCTTGAAATTTCCGCTCGGCATGTTTTCGTAGTTTGAAAACGAAATCTTTCAGATTAGGATGATCGCGCCCGATCGCTTCTTTAAATTCGCGATTATACCTCTCCAGGGGATTGTTTGTCCGGTTGGCCAAACTGGTATTGCTCATCATAATCCGGTGAATGTTCCACTCATCCGGGGAGACTGCTTTCAGCCATTGCCGTTTAAAGTATTTCCAAAACTGCTGCATTTTAGATTGGTGTTCAAAATCGAGATCGAATTTGAATTCTATATACGCAAGTCCAACCGTTTTAATTTCTTCAGGAGGAATGATGGTTAATGTTTGTAGCATATCTGTTCGCATCAGTTGCCTTATTAGGCCTTCGTCGAATTTGTATTTGATTAACTTGGAACGAACAGCCTGTTTCCAGTGAAACAGACATCCAATTATCGAGGTGCTCTGACCAATTACGCCTAAGAAAAGTTTATAAACAGTCCCGACAACAAATAATAGGGTTAGGGTTTTATTTACTCTTAATGGAGTTTATGAGTGCCCGCTCAAAATCGCAGTAAACTTGAGCCGGAACAATTTTTGTCCCGATGACAGTCTGGATTAGATTTAACATCCAGCAATATAAAAATGACGACTTCGCAGTCATTAACACGTAAAAAACAGGAATGTATAGATCTGTTGGACGATCACGGATCATAAGAATTACGATTTGAGAGTACGGCTGCGGTGTAGGTTTAAACGTTGCATCTATAAACAGATGAACGTTTTCGTTTTTCATCAAATTATAAAGGCCGGGAACTCCCCAGCCTGTTAGCCTGTGCCGCTTTACCCCATCAAACACTGGAGTGCTGAATACCAGTAATGGTCCAGATCCGTCAGATAGTAGAGCCAGGTCGAGTTCCTCAACATCGCGCAGCCTATCTGCTCTTAAACCGCAACATTTGATATACCGGAACCGTTCCATAACTTCTTGTTTCTTCATCATCCGAATCGCCCTACCAGAATATGTTTCAGCAATCATTGTTGATACTTGCTGCCAAGCATCAGTTGCAGTTCGGTGACGTTCTGTTGTTGCCATTCGATCCTCCATCAATTTCATCTAAAGTTCAAATCAAATCCAAAGACAGTTATTCAAAAGAAATATATCTCATCTGTCACATCCAAAACGTCTGCGGTTTGACGAACACAGGTTTGATTCTCGGGCAAGCATCCCCTTAGAACCGTGCCATCAGGATTTACAGTAATACTGCCTGGACATGTCGTTGAGCGTTCCAAAGTGGGACGTCGCTTACTGCAACGAAAAAACTTGTGTCAAGTTGATCCTGTCTTATTATAAGAGTAAGTAAAGTTTCAGATTGGGATAGAAGGATTAGTAACATTTCGCATATTGGAACGTTAAAAGGCAACCGCGTTATACAGATTAGCTTTGAAAAACGATCGGACGGGGTACAGATGAGTCTTGGGATATTTATTTGATAATTATAAAAGATGTCAGAAAATAGCTCAGGTATTGGAAACAGAATAACGAATATCATGAGTCTACGCACAAGATGAATCGTCACAAAGAAGGCCAATTCGAAGGCCATTAATTGCGAGACTTCCATGGAAGGTCATTCCGAAGGCCATTGCCTCTGTCAGAAGGCCAATTAGAAGGCCATTGAAAAGGTGAGCACGGAAGGCCAATACGAAGGCGGAAGGCCATTCCGAAGGCCAATTTACTTTCTTCCTATCCCAGAGAAGACATCGGTTTTTGCGAGCGATCAATTCGCCCGCTTTTGTCTTCAGTCTTATGTCCGCTGTAACAGCATCCGTGGACTCGATTTCGGTTTCGTTATCACCGAGTCTGAGCTTGACTGGTGGGTCCAACTTTTCTTTTAATTCGCCTTCTTCACTGCTTCTTGAGCGATCGTTCTGGGTATGAGGCAAACTTCTGTCGTTCCGCTATCAAGTACAGCTGGCACGTAACTTCCTTCACAAATCCTTGCCAAGACTCTACTATTGGCTTCTTCATCACTTCTAGCCATTCTGCACACCAAACATAATCTCCCTTCTTCTGTGATTTATTCAAATTTTTCTTGCGCTCATCTAAGATTTGCGCTATCGGATCCTTTGACAGATTCTCCGGGCATGCGACTACGTGTGCCCGGGCTTCTTGCAGTGGTAGCATATCAGGTCCTTCCCCCGCTTCTTGTCGATCTTGGGCGAGCCGCCCCGGTGTTGCGCTCCTGCAGACTCCGTGGAACTACGATTCGACTGCCCTTTCTTTCTTCGGTCGTCCCGAGCTTTGTTTCGGCCGCTT
Source organism: Polymyxa betae (assembly GCA_003693705.1). NCBI lineage: Eukaryota > Endomyxa > Phytomyxea > Plasmodiophorida > Plasmodiophoridae > Polymyxa > Polymyxa betae. The sequence continues at coordinate 64,382 of RBZT01000680.1, forward strand.
CGCTGGTCGTACCACTTCGCGACCCTGGACTCCGTACGCATAATTTTTGCCGGCCTCTCATCGACGTCTTCCCATTCGACATGGCTGGTGACCTTGTCTTTTAGCATGTCCAGGAATTCTTCCGGGCTTTTCTGTAGCCGCTGCTCCTTCACATTGATTAGCTCCTGCAGCTTTTGCCGCAGTTTAAAAGGCCGAACTGCAGCGAGGAGGAACTTCACTTCCAGTTTTCTCCCTTCTCGCCCTTCACCAAGTCCATGACACGGCCGAATGGGGATCCTTCTGTGTGCATCTGTAGCTTGCGCATTTCCTTGACCATGTCGGGTCCATGTAACCGATCACGATCCATTAAACCCGTTAGGGCCCGGAACAACTCCGCAGCCGAAACTTCTTCTACGGGCTTCTTCAACTCGTACTTGCAGATAGCCGTTAATAGGCTAGGCTTCAACATTGTCTTCAAGGGGCGTGGCTCCATTCCATCGGCCCCAGCTTCTTCAAACACGGCCAGGTAGTTCTTATAGTTGGCCATGAACTTGACCAGATCTTCTCGGTCGCACTTCTCCAGCTTCGGCGCCTTGTTGATTTCAAACGCCATTGTTGATATTTTGTTCTTTTGTGTTGGCTCTTCATGCTGTTCGGAACTGGAACTTGAGTCTTCGTCGTTGTTTTTTTCGGCTTCAACGATCGTGTCCTTGAGGTGAGAGATGTCTTCTCTATTCTCTGCCTTCTGTTCTTTGTTCTTTCGGAGAGTGCTTGAAGATGCTCGACTCGCCATAGTGCAGTTAAAGAATTCTTTATAGCACTTCTACTAAAACAAGATAGTTGTTGGAGTTAGTGCGGTAAAATCGTAATGCTGTTTTAATAAACTGTAATTCCTCCAGGGTAGTTTCGCGGTCCGTGACGCAATTCCGACGGAACGTGATTCAAGGCTTGGGCGCCTTCAGCTTCCGGCGGTCTTGACTTGAAACCCTTATGTTACCNNGTATTTATTACTTCATTAGGAAAAAATATAAGTTGATACTACCGCTCGACAACAGAGTTTCGCTTCATATAGCTATTTTAAAGTATCAGTCTTATATCTACGATCCTAGCAAGTATAATATAGTGTGAACGAATATTCAATTTATTCTTCGCTGGTTTTTCCCACTTATATTGTTCAAGAAGCTTTTTTTGCTCCATAGGAAGGGTCGCTGAGGACAGGCCTTCATATGATGGACAGATATATGGCACTTTAGAGCAAGTACAACGGTGTGTGCTAAATTCCGTGAGGTAGAGCCTCAATAACACACCAAATATCGTATGAAAAAGTGCGGGAGACTAGGAGCTCCCAGCGGTGCTTGCAGGTCCTTCAGTATGTTATACTCATTCTTCAAAATGTCGGTTCCCCAGCAGCAGATGCTGGCGCTCTTTGCTCAGTATACAATGGGGTTGGCCCAGGAATGTGAGGCGGAGCTTCCCTCATGCTCATCCATCTCTGCGGACAGCGATGAAGACCTCTTCATCGATATTCGACCTCGGAAAAAACGCATTCCGAATCGAAATAGGCAACGAGTTTTGTATTGGAAACTTTTACTTTAAGATTATTGGGGACCACAACCAATTTATTCAGAAGAGCAGTTCTGCACCCGTTTTCGGATGCCTCTGGAACTTTTCGATATAATAGAAAATGAATTAACGTTACGAAACAATTATTTTGTTCAGTAACGTGACAGCACTGGGCTTCTAGGATTTACACCCAAGCAAAAGATTGCTTGTAGTATCAGGACTTTAAACAAGTGGCGATTCGGCAGAAGAGATGGACGACAAGTTCTGGATGGGCAAGTTTACGACCCTCTTAACTTTGAAATTGTTTTGTGAATCCATTAACGACATTTTTGCTAATTCGCTACGTCACCCAACTGTCGCCGATATTGACAGACTTCTGGATGAGAATAAGGCTCAGGGATGGCCTGGGTGTCTCGGTAGCATCGATTGCATGCATTGGCAATGGAAGAATTGCCCAAGCGCATGGTCGGGCCAATTTAAGGGGAAGGAGGGATCACCCACTATCGTTCTAGAGGCCATTGCTAACTCAAAACTGCCGATTTTGGCATTTCTTTTTCGGTGTTCCTGGTTCCTTGAACGACATCAACGTTCTTCAACGGTTATTCAATATTTTTGAGAAAGTTTCCCCTGAAATATCATTTTAGGACCGACCTGTTCCACCAAGCAATGAACAGAGAATCTCCTCAGGTCAAATTTTCCGTTAACGGTCATGAATACTCTCAAGGTGACTGGTTAGCCGATGGGATCTACCCTACCTATCAATGCTTTGTGAAAAGCATCCGGGTGCTCAAAATATGAAAACAAAAGATTTTAACAATACCAGGAAAACATGAGGAAAGACATTGCACGGGCCTTTGGAATCCTTCAACGACGGTTCCATATTCTTACAAAACCGTGTGAATTACGGGACCGGGATGCCATGAAAATGGTCATAAAGTCCTGCGTCATATTTCACAATATGATCAACGATTTTGAGATCCTATGCAGTTTCGTTTTTGATGTCTCGGATCCCAGCTCACACTTTTGTACACAGGAAAATGGAATCGATCCCAATTACCGTAGATCCCGGGGAAATAGCCACCCCGACCAAATAGCCACTACCAATGCTGATGAAACGTGCGTAGTGTCGCGGAGATAGTGTAACATTAATGGGCAGTTTTATGTCCATTAAGGAGTATCAACCGCCAACAGGAGGGACGTCCTCAACTCCAACAAAAAAAGGGCCTAAAACCAAAGCCCAAACTCTCAGTGAGCAGGCTGATTCTATATCCAAAATCAGCGAAAGAAAATTATGCTCAGTCCCGCCGAGCTCAAGAGAATTTAATTAAACACCAAACAGATCTGGTGCAACTGCAGAAATTGAAGCAGGCGTTGGAGCTTGGACTCCTCCAGCAGGAGGAGTTCAAAGCAAAGGCTGAGCCTTGCTGTTGTAATTAATAAATTTATTCCAGACTATCAACACTTACCGTAGATCCCCGGGAATTAACCACCCCGACCAAATAGCCACTACCAATGCTGATGAAACGTGCGTCGTATCGCGGAGATAGTGGAACATTACATTTGTCTGTATTTGCCAATACAGAATACATCATCTGTGATGATTGAGTTGTCTGCAAATGTTGAGATCGTTGGTCTCAGGAAAGGGACAAATGGACGTCAATGTGAGGTCCACCGTGAATGTTGTGGCGTCTGCGTTGTTACAGGGTCTCTGATCCGGTTCAAATTCACCGTTATAGAAAGTGGGTGTTCTAATATTTGAATTTCATTCCATTGAAAGCGTATCCAGCGGAAAGAGGTTTCGAAGAGGCTGTTTGTGCAGTCTTAATTGCTGACGGAATCGAGAAATGTCAAGACGATTTCCTGCCGCGTAGCTGCTTCCCAATACGAAAACGCTTTGTTGATAAATTCGCACAAGTAATTGAGCTTTATGCCGAATCAGAAAACACCCACAAACGGCGAAAGACGCTCGGAACTGTGGCATGGATTCATGCGTTTTATTGGATTTTATTCCTATTTTTAAATGAAGTTTATGTGCTTTTGATTCCGACATGACGCCATGTGTTTATAATTGTTTCCGCTGTTATGCGGTTCCATGTGTCTAAAGCCCATTGGGCTACGATCTGGCGAGAAGGTTTTTCTCGAACTTCTCTCCGAGCGATAACGAATTCCACCTGGGACTCTCTACAATACTGTTTGAATGGTTTGTTGATTCCTACGTCTAAGATTTGAAGTTGGGACGTGTACCCGTTAACGACAAATTCCACCTAGTTCCGCCTAAGAGTGTGATTTTAAGCATTCAAGTTTTGTTCTCACAAACCTCAGTTCCTAGCTGCTCGAAAGAGCTAACAATTTCTTGGCTCATGTGAGCAGAAAATACGTCCATTATTAGATAGGAATATTGTGCAGATCGCTGCAGCAGCCATGGTCGCCAAACCCTAGAGATCCATTCTTTCATTACTGCTATATCGCACCAGGCGTTCTCCTGAACAGTCATAACGACATTTGCAGGATAACCTCGAGCAGTACAGTTGCCGGTGACTTCCTTATACACGTGGGCCTTTGGTTTGCCCTTAAATATAAGAAACAAGGGCGGCTTTTCTCCTGACAACGAAACCCCTAAGATTGCGGTAGCCCTTCCAGAAGACCCAGTGGAAACAACATCAATGGTACGACTTCCCCGTCGCTCTATTGTTGTTGTCATTGGGTTGTCAAATGGAACGTCAGTTTCGTCGATGTTGACAATCAGCTCAGGGGGAAGTTGCATCATGGCTATGTGCTCATTAAGGCATGCAACAAAATCAGCGATTGTGTCAGCACAATGTCGTGTATTTTGAGCCGTATGTGTGGCTCGGTGCTGTACTAGCTTTTCGCGATGCAAGAATCTATATATGCGCTTTCGTAGGGCCACAGGATTGCCGGCCAGAAAACCTGGGCGAAACCTACACCATTAATCCAACCCCTAACCCTAGGTTCGCAAGAAACCCGCTTACCGTTGAGATTCGTGCAGCAATATCGACTCAGAAACTGGCACAGAACGTGCCCTCTCAACTTCAAAGTACTGTAGAAGGTGGTCATAAACATCCTGGTCCTCGACATGAACAGAGCTACTAGGACGCTGCATTTTAGCACCCGATTTCCTAATTTCCACATCTAGAAGCTTCTTCCATCGTTTAATATTTCGGAGATCAACATGGTATTTCTTTGCTGTTGCATAGACCCGACCAGGCTCTTCATAAGCCTCTCGCGAGATGGCTTTCTTCTCCAGAAGAGTGTAGCGAGACATTCCACGACCCATGCTAAACGGATATGTGAATACGCATGGGCAAGCCGCATACCGTTAGAATCTATTTTTAAAAAGCTATACAGTAGTGTAGTCAGTGAGAAAAAATACACCGAATCGATTCAAAACTCCCGGCGAAACAGCCACTACCCTATCAAATCAGTATCCATTTTATCAGATCCGTAGTGGCTATTTCCCCGGGATCTACGGTACATTGAACATCGCGATTATGAACCTGAGCTTGGCTTCATTGTCTGTCAAAGAGATCCTGATGAACTTATGACTTACACTGATCGTCGTCAAATAATGAGGGAGCTTACGTCGTCCGGAGAACATGCTAAAAGTTTCGCTGCTGAAGGTAACCAAAGTGGTGGCTTGGCGAACTGAATATAGATTCTTTCCTAAGTCTGGGACCACAAGAACTTTGTGGAGAGAGAATGCTCATAACGATCCTAGTTGTGTCAAGGCGTTGTCGACAGAATTCTCTCCAAAATGGGATTTACCTTTTTTTGGGTGAGCAATCGCTGTTACTAGGAATGAACATCCGACGCAGTGCATCATATGGCGACGTCTTTACGATCAACACGGCTATATTGACGAGCTCCGAAGCACGGTCATCATGTTGAATTGCAAATTTGTTAACATTCCCCATCAGACCGGGGGCATCCGCAAGAAGACATCAAGCTGTGCAAAGCATGGCTGCATGATTCTCAGGATTTTATTAACGGCTGCGATCAGAAAGCTGACACGTTTTGGAATTAGGTCGCTGAATGTTTTAATTCATGAATTCGAAAACTTTCGAGAATATCTTTAGGGTCCTTTGTTGCAATCGGGTTGGTCACCAATACGAGCAACGGTCTCGAAGTTTTGCTGTGTCTATCAATCAGTAGTTAACCTGTAGAAATCGGGCTGGTCGCCCGAAGACTTCCTTAAAGAGGCACTGCCCCAATACTGAGATCAATCACTTCGGAACCAGCCGTTCACGGCATTACCGTGCTGGGAGATTCTTCGCCGCGTTCCAAAATGGAGCTCGTACACGGACCTTCCTAGAAAGAAGGGGGATGAGAAACGCGCTGCGGATCAGGCTTCGGCAATAGATTCGCAGAACCAAGAGCCTATAGATTCATCGCATTATCAGAATGCGCACCAGCGCTTGCTGTTGGAACAAAAAAAGGGAAAAAAAATTCGCCCATCACCAAGTCTTTAGACAAAAAAAAACAAAAAACTAATAGATGCCGAGAAGGTAAAACAGGTAGCGGGAAAGATCCATTCTGCTCAGAGCATCCGCGTTTTGATTTGTGGTTCCCTTTTGTAGCGGATCTCGTAATCGAACGCCTCGATTGCTTCCCAGATCCGGCATTACTTCGCGTCGTCTGTCTTCTTCCGGAGGAATTCGAACGGCTTATGATCTGTCTCGATGACGAATTGCTGACCCTCGAGGAAGCATCTCCACTTCTTCAAAGCTTGCCGGATGGCCACCGCTTCGCCGCGTCGGGGTGAGTACGATTGCTCTTTCCCTATGCATTTTCGGGACAGGCACGCCAATGGATAATCGTTGTCATCGTCGTCTCGTTGGCTCAGCACCGCTCCGATCGCTCGACTGGAGTAATCGGTCTCTACCACGAAAGGCCGCGGGAAGTGAGGGTGACAAAATACCGGGCGGTTAGTCGCAAGCAACCTGATGCTTTCGAAGGCCTCCTGATGCTCCTCGTCCCAACGTCACTCCGCCGCTTTTGCTGTCAGATCGGTCAATACTGCAGGGATATTTGCGAATCTTTATATGAAGTGGGAATAGTATCCGGCTAGCCCAAGGAAGGTACGCAAAGTTGCTTTATCTTTGGGGGTCGGGTAGTCTCCGACCGTCGCCACTAGTCGTCGATCCGGACGCACGCCCCCGGCGCATATTTGATGGCCTAGAAATGTCACTTTTCTTTTGCAGCAGTGATGTTTTCCGCGGGTTTTTTGTCAAACCGTGGTCTTGGAATCGTTGGAATACCCGCTCTAACTTCTCCATGTGCCCGTCAAGGGTTTTAAAGAACGCCAAGACGTCATCCATGTACACCAAGCAATCCGTTTATGAAAGACCGGCCAATACCTTCCCCATCAATGGGCAATGCGTGGCGGGGGCGGACTTCAGTCCGAAGGGTATGCGGTTCCATTAGAATAGGCCTTCGCGCGTCACGAAACCCGTTTTGGCTTTGTCTTCTTCGGCCATGAGATGCCAGGTTCGAAGACCGAAAAGAAGCCTGCACCCCTCATAACCGCCAACGCCTAGTCGATTCGTGGCATCGGATAAGCATCCGCCACAGTCATATCGTTCAGCTGTCTGTAATCGACGTTGAATCGGTAGGTTCCGTCATTCTTTCGGATCAACACGATGCCTACTCCCCATGGACTGCGTGCAGGGCGGATGATGGCTGCGCTCAGAAGCTTTTCCACAGTCTCCGCGACGTGATGCTCAAGGGTCGGGAGGCGGCGTCGTGACCTCTTCAACACGGGCTAGGCTCCCGGCACCAATTCGATCTTGTGCACCTCCGTCGTGGTCTTCCCGATGGGGTGGTGCTCCGAAATAAAGTTTTCGGCCCCACCAATGATTCATTGGCGGACCAGTGTTGCAGTTACGTCATCAAGGGCGTCGCAGTAGACGTCGATGCTTCCGAGGACTTGTTGCTGCTGTGGAGTCAAGGAATCGTTTCTTGAGCCACCTCCTTCCCTCGCCGCCGGCGTCGTTGCGTTCCCCAAAAAGGCATTGGGCTCGACCGCGGTGTGGGAGGCCCCAACGTGGGTATTCTGTTCGTATGACGACAAACCGTTGCTCCAGGGCACGTGGCATTCCATTCGGGGAGGGGTAACCCCCTCCTCGACGACGACTGTTTGTCATGCCCATTGAGCATGACAGTACTCGCAGCCGCCCAGCCGACCACCAGTGGAAGAGCCCTAACTGTCACGGACTGCGCGGGTCCACTCGTCTCCCTACTATGAATGGCGAG